>JASAND010008427.1:0-13156 GCA_030248195.1 Trissonchulus latispiculum
GGGTACTGGGGGTACTGGGGGTACGGGAGGGTACTGGGGGTACTGGGGGTACCGAGCAAGGAAGACACCATAGAACAGGCAGTAGAAAAGGTCAAAAGGTCATTTACTCCCGGGAGTGCTGGTCGAAAAGCCCGCCCTATACTACTTTGGTTGATCAGTAGACTTAGCCTGTTGGAAACAGTTCGAATCATAGAAGGTACTTGGGAATTGGAATCCTACATAGATTGTAGTCTAGGACAGAGACAATAGCCTCCGTGAGCCTGGTCAATTTGGGAAAACTAAACTGATCCTTACCTGTCACTGTTATCGAACTTAATTGGTACTTCTAAATTCATCTTAGGAACTTATTCGAAATGTACTACGCTGTCACCTTGATCGGTGACCGTTTGGGAGCTCAGGCTCCCCTGTTGTCTCTGGCTTAGGCCACAGCTAGAATTGATCAGAAGAAAACAACGAAAGAAATCGACAGAGGCCATCATTAACTTTAGTCATTTAATTTTATTTAACAATAATATTTGCAGCCATCTCCTGGTAACACCCCGCCTAGACCGTCCCCTGTATTGATCAGTAATCCAATCTTCCGTAACCACTCGTGAAGCTGCAGGTGTAGCTTGACGGCATCACCCAACTTCATAGACCGGAATTGTTTAGAGCCGACACCCTGCTAATTTTAGTTAATTATCTGTTATATTGAACTTGTGTTGTAGTTTTCTGTAAAAGACGAATATGGAGTAGATTTGAGTTTATACACACGACACGCAACACTACCTAACGTGCCCAGTCATAATACCTGAAGAAGAGGACTAATAATTGGTCTTAAATTAATTATCAACCGGTCAAACTTTAATTTAATCAAGCATATTTCTGTATTCTCTCGTCCCTTAAAATTACTCCCCCAATCAAGGGCTGGCAACTCTGGTAAATTCAATAACCTGTACCGTTTGAACATTGTAAATTTACTTGTTGTTAATAACTGCCGTGAAACTGTTCTGTCCACCAAATTATAATTATAACTATTTGGTTAATAAACTAACCTTTCGCGTACACTTGTTGACCTACATTTTAGCTGCTGAAAAGAGATCTAGGTGAGATCTCCCTGAGAATAAACAGATAAAGTGGTTCAGACCTAAATCAGATCTGAATCTCAAGTCTAAAGCCTAGTTGTGTGAGCTGAGTTTTGACCTGTTGCGTCAGAACATTCCTATCCATACTCCAGGTGCGATTGGATAGAGCCTAACCTCCCCTAACCTAACGAACTCACGACAGTACCCGTAACAGGTTGGCTGTAGAGATCCCCGATTTTGGCAAACTACCTTTCGGGAATCTGGTACCTAAGTTTGTCTAATCCGGCAAACGCGCTAACCTTCCCTGTAAGTGAACCCTCAATTGAAACGATCCCATTCTTGATCTTAGATCCTAATCTAGGAAAGGCAAATCAAAGCAAATCAAATCAATTAAATTGTCAGTTTAATCTTGGTCAGTTCATTACAAATGGCGCACTACAGAGACTGCATCGGAACGGAGGGTAAAAAGCTGTCTACCTCGGCTGAACTCAATGAGGACTGACTGCTTTCGAAAGGTTGGGACCGAGGTGACAGTTTTGCTGACAGCTCGGTGACTGGTCATTGAGGAGAGCTGGAACTGGGTTCTCCTTTGATTTTAAGGCAAAGCTTCTAGGAAGCTCTAGAACTTTCTAGAAGCTCGCCACCTTTCTCCCTCCCAATCATAGGTGTGGCTGGCGAAAAAAGTGGGGGAGGGGAGGGGGTTCGAAAAAAGTAGGGAGGGGGGGTTTGGCGAAAAAAGGGGGAGGGGGGGGGGTCACCAAAAGTCAATTTCGGGGGAGGGGTAAGAAAAATTTTCGAGGGGGGGGGGTCGGCGAAAAATCATTTTTCGTCCAAAAACTGAATAATTTTCTCAATTTCCAGCTATTTTAAGCGATTTTTAGCGTAATTAAGCAAATTTTAAAAATTACTGGCTTATTTTTATCAATTTTTCGAAAATTTTCGAATTTTCGGCTAAAAATTTTCAAAAATTTAGGTAGGGCTAGGGGTTTGAAAATTTTTAGGGGGAGGAGGTCGGCCGAAGGACGATTTGGGGGGAGGGCCAAGGGGTAGTAAAAATTTAATAGGGGGGGGGGGGGGTTGGCGACCCCTCCATTTGGGGGGAGGGGTCCCCCCCCAAACACACCTATGCTCCCAATAGAAGGGTTCGCCGATCCCCCTATTTAATTTTGCTACTCTAAAAAATTTTGCAACTCCTCCGACCAAATCGCACCACCTAGCTATATATATAAATTTTTGAAAATTGTTAGCCAAATCAGTCAGCCCCCCCTCTGCAGTGGCGGCGCCAAGGGGGGGCCGGGGGACCCCGGGCCCCCCTTTTCGATTTGGGTCCCTCCCTTTGGGGTGTCGGCCCCCCCCCCCTTGAAAAATTTTTCAGCTGTTTACATAGGTGTACCTGGGGGCATAGGTGTAACGGAGATTTGGGGTGGGGGAGGCTCCCCCCCAACACTTTCTGGGGGGGCCCCCTCTGGCAACCCCCCCCCAGGACCCCAACCCTCCCCCAAAAAATTTTTCATTTTTTATGCCAAAAATCGCATTTTCAGCCGTTTCTAATGATAAAAAACATCTAACCATAAAGTAATTTTAACATTAGACAGTGGTTTTAAACTCAAAAACTTGATTGCCAACATGTTTCCAAGTCCAAAATAAGGACAATATTGAGTCATAAGATCCATAATACAGTTAAAAACGTGTATTTCTCATAATAATAAACAGTTTAAGCCAAAAATTTGGACATTTTTGAAAATTTTTTCAAAATTTACCCTAAAAATACCCAATTTTAGGCCATTTTTAAGGCGCGACTACCCCCCCCCCCCAGGGGGGGGGGGGGGCGTCCCCCCCCAAAAAGTTTTGGGGGAGGGTTGAAAAAAGGCTTGGGGGGGGCTACCCCCCCCAACCCCCCCACCTTACACCTATGCCTGGGGGGGGGTGGGGGTTGAAGCCCTCCCCCCAAATGGAAAAGTGCCAACCCCACCCTCGAAAATTTTGGAGGCAGGCCCCACCCCCAAATGGCCAAATCCCAGACCCCACCCACCCAAATTTGCCAGACCCCACCCTCAAAATTTTGAAAATTTTGCTGCATAATTAGTAAAAATTCGAAATTTTTTGCAAAAATTCGAAGTTTTTGCCAAAAAATCCAAGTTTTTCGATTAAATGAGCAAAAATGAAGAAATATTGTTGATTTGTTGGAAATAACGTTTTTTTCAGCGAATTCACGAATTTTTTCTAAATTTTTGACCGAAAAATTTTTTACCCCCCCCCCCCCCAAATTCGATTTTTCCGGACCCCACCTCAAACTGGCTGACCCCACCCACCATAATTTCGGCTACCCCTCCCCCAACGATTTCTCAAGGTACACCTATGGCTGTTTATATGCATAATTTGAGTGTTTAAAAAATTTTTTTTAAAATTGGCAAATTTTTGCTAAAAATTGAAAAATGTTTGCTAAAAATCGGAAAAGTTTTGCTAAAAGTTGAGAATTTTTTGGGAAATGAAGGTAAAGAAGGTAAAATTTGCCAAAATTTGGCAAAAATGTTTGGATTTCCCAAAAAAAGGTCGCCGGAGTTTTGGGTCGGCCCCCCCCCCTAAAAATCCTGGCGCCGCTACGGCCCCTCTGCTTTTTTCAAACCCCCGCCTCCACTTTTTGCATCAGCCATAGGCATAGTTTCCTTGGGGGGGGGTCGGCATAGGTGTATCACCTGTTTGGGTTGGGGGGGAGTAAAAAGTCCAAATCTGGTTCGGGGGGGGGTCTCAAAAATCGGAAATTTTCAAAAAACTGTATATACCCAAATTTTTTTCAGCTAAAAATGGCCCTTTTTGGACATAAAATCGACTATTTTCGACATAAATCTAATAAAAAACCACTCTCATTGCGTTTTAGAAACTTTTTTAGCGTTTTTAACTGTTTCTAGACAATTTTTTCAGAAAATTTTTGAAAAATTGCAAAAAATTTTGCAAAAATTTAGCATTTTTTCTCTTGTTTGGACCCCATTTTAGGGGGGAGGGGGTCTGAGCTAGGCTTGGGGGGGGAGTAGTCAAGGTCGTGAATGGGGGGGGGGGGTGGGGGTCTGGCCTCTCCGTGGGGGGGCTCACCACAGTCCACAGGGGGTAAACTGTAGCCTATGGGGGTCGGGACGGGTTGGGGGGCCCCCCAAAATTTTCGACCAACTTCACCCCTCCCCATAGGTGTACCACCTGTTTGGGTTGGGGGAGGGAGTAGAAGGTCCAAATTTGGCTCGGGGGACCCCACCAAAATCCGAAATTTGGGGGAGGGGCCCTCCCCCCCAGACGATTTTTTGACTTACCCTCCCCCAACTTTCGACTACCCCCCCGAACCCCCCCCCCCAACGATTTTTGGACCCAAAAAGCTAGCTAAATTTGGCCGAATAATGGTCATTTTTTGAAAATGTTTCTAGAATTTTGACCTAAAATCGCTTTAAAACGGTGCAAAAACGCCTAAAACGTTAAAAACAAGCCTTATTTTGATGAGAAAAGGGCTAAATTACAGATAATTTTGCATTTTTTGGCCATTTTTCGAAATTTCTGAGGTCCAAACTCTGGGAGGGGGGTATATACCCCCATCACTTTTCGGGGGTCGACCACCAAAATCACCCCCCGCCCCCCCCCGAGACAATACGTTCCAGGGAAACTATGGCTATAGGGGTTAGGTGGGGGGAAGCCCCCTGAGCCATTTTCTCAACCCCCCCCTCCTCCAGGAACTTTTGGGGGGGGGGTCGTTTGCAAAATTTTTCCCAACTGTCCAAATTTTTGGCTTAAAGTGTTTATGATTGCGAGAAATACACGTTTTTAACTGTATTATGGACTTTCTGACTCATTATTTACCTTATTTTGGACTTGGAAACATGTTCGCAATCAAGTTCTTGAGTTTGAAAGCCATGTCTAATGTCAAAATCACTTCATAGTTGAATGTTCATTGGCATTAGAAAAGGCTGAAAATGCGATTTTTGGCATAAAAATTGAAAAATGTTTTGGGGGGGGGTCTCCAGAGGGCCCCCCAAAAAGTTGGGGGGGAGCCCCCCCTCACCTCAAATCTCCGTTACACCTATGGCCACACCACCTACATATATATGGCGGAAAAGGGGGGATTGGAAAGAGTCGATTTGGGGAGAGGTATGAAAAATTTTCGAAGGGGGTCGGCGAAAAATCTGTTTTAAGGTGTTTCTCAATTCTTATCGATTTTTAGCGTAATTAAGCAATTTTTTCGTAATTTCCAATATTTGGTTAAAAATTTTCCAAAACTTAGGTGGGGGGTTTGCAAATTTGTATATTTAGAGGAAGGGGGCCAGGGGGCATAGGTGAACCAGGCTACAGTTTACCCCCTGTGAGACCCCCCACGGAGAGGCCAGACCCCCCTCCCCCCCTACCCGGCCCCAACTACTTCCCCCCCAAGCCGAGCTCAAACCCCCTCCTCCCCCTAAAACTGGGTCCAAACCAAGCAAAACATGCAAAATTTTTGAAAAATTTTTTTGCAATTTCTGAAATGTTTTGAAAAAAATTCGAAAAAATGGATGTAAATCAGCTATAAACAGCTAAAGATGGTTATTTATAGCAAGTAAAAGGTAATATATATATATATATATATATACGCAATTATAATTCACAATCTGGCCTGATTTTGGCATATTTTAGCACAAATTTGTCAATTTTCAAGCCCTCTTTTCGCATACGAAAGCTATTGACAGAAGCTTTTGAGTACGTTTAATGTACTGTACATCGAAAAAGGACCATTTTTATCTAAAAAACTTGGGTACAGTTTAGGGGGGGTCCCCCCCAAATTTCGGATTTTGGTGGTTTCCCCCCCCCCCAACCCAAACAGCTGGTACACCTATATATATATGCCAGGGGGTCGCCGTCAGGGGCGCACATAAGGGGGGGGGGGCGGGTACCCCCGAAACCAGATGTAAAGGAAAATTTTTATTTTACGCGCGTAGCGCGGACGTAAAATTTCAAAAATTTTCGCGCCTTCGGCGCGAAATTTACCTCACTTTTGCTTAATTTACCCTTAGTTCAGCGTTTTAAACCTTTCAATAGCAACTTTTTAAACTTTTCCAAAAATTTTCGCGCCGTCGGCGCGAAATTTTTTCTATATTTGCTGAATTTACGCTTATTTTTGCATTTTAAACGTTGGTGTCCAAAATTTTTCAACTCTGGGGGCGATGCCCCAGACCCCCCCCCCCAATTTTTCTGAGGTCCGCCCCCCCTGAAAAAAGTTCCTATGTGCGCCACTGGTCGCCGTCCGCCGACCGCAAAGTCGATTTGGGGGTAGGGATAGCCAAACTATTTAGGAGGTCGGGAGGACCGGAAAGTGGAAGGAAATCCATAGTTTCCTGGGGGGGGGTGGTTGGGCTTACTCCAATTTTAGCTTAATTCGCTTCGAATTTAGCAACGGAAAATCTGGAAAATTGCCTCTGAAAACTTTGAAAATGAAATTCAAAAGTCCGCACGAATCCTGCATCACATTTCGGGGGTCCACCACCAAAGTTCCAAGATTTATAGCCATCGATGTGGTGAAAAAACCCACCCCCTTTCTGGGGGGGGGAAAGCCACCCCCTCCTGGGTCATGGGTTGGAGCTATGAGCTCCAAAACATAGCAGCAGAAAGCGTAATTCTTTCTAACCTATGTATATATACGTATATATATGGATAGATCAAACTTCAAGTCATTTGGTTCGCTCCTGCTCATTTTTGACATTTTGAAAATGCCACCTATGCTTTTCGATCCAGCCATTCGAAAATTTGACAAAAGCTTGGACCGATGTAACTTTTGACTGGGTTGGGCTAGAAAAGTTTTGCAAATATGTATCTGCAATGATGGCAAGTCTTCCTCTTTGCACACAGCCAAAATTAGATCGATCCGATGCACCGTTGGTCTGGCACATTGCCAAATGTGGCGGGGAAAAACCCACTTGGGGGGGGGGGGAAACACCACCCAATTTTTTTAAAAAATAGTAGTCCATGTCCACTATATATATAAGTCTGTGTATATGCACAAAAGTTTACTGCGACAGTACATTCAAGAGCAATTTTCAGATGCCAATGTAAAAAGAAAAATCGCTTGGCTTCGTCTATCCGATCAGATTAAATTTTAAAGCAGAAATAATATGAAATGCGATAGCTTAGTAGCAAGAAAATAGCCTTTAAAGTTTGTTATTTTTGCCAGTTTTCATCGGGAAAATTCCTTTTTTCCTTTTTTTCTCTTCCAAAATTCCTTTTTATTCCTTTTTTTCTGAGGAAGGCCGCGCAACAGCCCTGCACGGTACTATCGAGGACGCTGCGTCATCTTATGGTGTCAGATTTGGATAATTTTGCTTCCCTGGCTAGCTAGGGGCCAAAAACCCTGAAAGTGCCATTTCGGCACTGGAGGACCCAGGACAGGTCCAGTTTAACTGGGTTGGGCTAGAAAAGTTTTGCAAATATCTGCAATGATGGCAACTCTTCGTCTTTGCACACAGCAAAAATTAGACTGATCCGGTGCACCGTTGGTCTGGCCTACTGACCGTGGTCAAACCCCCTAAAACAGTGTTTTCCGGGGTTTTGGTTATATATAGTAAATCTACTACGCTCGTTTCAGTGAGCATATTTTCTGAATCGACTGAAGTGACCACTTTTCACTACGGACTAGGTGGCCTTCTGACAAGTGGTCAAGTCAAACCCAACCCCCTAAAACAGAGTTTTTGGGGTTTTGGTTGGGGCATATAGTGGTCATTGTTGGGAATAGAGAATCTTTAGGGAGTAATAAATTGCAGGCTACTTCTGCCTTAATTGGATTGGAAGAAGGACAAGTAAGAAAAATGCTCATTGCAGTCGCACAGTGGAGTAGCGCAGAGAGAACCAATTTCTCCCCTAAGTGTGCGCCTGGATGTATATATGTAAACATACATATAATATATATGTCAGTGTATGGCAGCAGCTATACAGCTATGACTATATTCATTCGAAAGATCTCGTTGAGCTTCATATTCTGGGCTTTTTTACTGGGGGGGGGGCGCCCCCCCCCCCACTTTTTGGATTCCCCCCCCCCACTCGACCCTCCCCCCCCCCCACTCGGCCCCCCCCCACTTTTTTGGGCTTCCCCCCACCAAGGTGCCCAGAAGATGCCACATTTTAAGGAATTTTGGTCACAATTTTCAAAAATTTTCCGGCTTCACCGGAATTTTTTGGTCAAAAATCGCCTAATTTGGTACCCAAACTCAATTTTTGAGCACTTTTAAGCATAGTTATAGCAGTATAGTCAGACCCGGGATAAAAAAAGGGTTTTCAACTTAAGCCTCTAACTTTCGCAAATGTTGGCCAATCTGGAAGCGGTTTTGCATGTAAGTGACCGGCTCTGCACTCTATCGATTCAGGTATTAAAATCTTCCCTAACGCCACAGGTTCTCAGATTAATAAAAAAATCGGTGATTTTTTTACACGACAAAATGGTAAAAAAATTGGTTTGTGGTAAAAAAATCACCCTAAAATGATGGCGCTGGAGCAGATTTGATGCTTTCAGGCGAAAGAGCACATCAAATTTAGTATATTTAGCCAAAACAACCGAAGTTATATATAATGAATTCGTAAAGATTTTTATCGATTTGAAAGTTCAATAATTTTGCATCATCAACCAATTAGGTTTTATAATTAAAGTTTACATATAGCCATTTTTGAAAAATATTCAAAAATGGTCGGTTTTGACTAATTTAAAAAGTTTTTAGGCTTAATCGATGCTTTTTAAGCGTTCTAAACGCATTAAAACCCCCATACTGCTTCAGAAAAAAATTTTTTGCTGGGTTCTGACCATTTTTTTACCCGAAAAGTGGCGAAATATTGGGGGTAAAAAAATGGTCAGCTGGTGGAGCCCCAATGCAGTAGGGGATATGGTGCCTTGTGTGTTAATACTTGGGGCCAATACAAACCCACATGCACAGTATTGGAGCCCGGAGTCTCTCCACGCTAGCAAGAGAAGTTTAGAAATTCCGATATGACCCTTAGCTTTTTGCGGTGGTTTTGGGAGGTCAACTTTGAATGAAATTACACTGAAAACTTTCTATTTGGTCCAGGGGTCTCATACTTATAGTTTGAGGTCATCTAGGGTGGCGCTATATTATCACACATTAGTGGGACTCGCCGAGTCTACCAGGCTTCCAGGGCGGCCCCGTTTTTTTACCCTTATTTGGGGGTGTTTTTTCCCGGGTCTGACTATATGCAGAAAACAGGCTATTTTTACTGCATTTTTAGCGATTTTAGACCACTTTAGATCCCCCCACTTTTGGGTTTCCCCCCCCCACTCTCCCCACCCCCACTTTTTTCGGATCCGATATTGTTGCCGATATATCCGATAAAAAGCTCCAGATATTTTGGCTTTTTAACCCAATTTTCTAGCTTTCCTCTCCCGTGAGATATATACGTATAGCCGATTTTCTTGTTTTGGCGTCGAAAACTTGACATTTTTTGCGAAATCACATAATCTGGGGTTTCTAGTGGGGTGGGGGGGGTGGGCCCCCCCATAAACACCCTTCCCCCCCCAAAATCCCCCCCAAAAAAGTGGGTGCTTCTTTTGTTACCAACTTTTGCCCTGAAAAAATCGCTCAGAAGACCAAATTTTCAAAAATTTTCCGGCTTCGCCGCAGATTTCTTACTTAAGCGCTATTTTTGCACTAAAAATGAACTTTTTTGGGGATTACTATATATATATATATATAACCCGCGCTTTTTTTAGCATGTTTTTCGAAAAATTTTGAAAACTTTTCGCCCCCCCCCCCCAAGAATTACTCTCCCCCGAGAGCCCCCCCAAAGAGCCCCCCCAAGAAAAATTCCCTGGAATAAGCCCAGATAATCCATCATTTCTTGAACTATGCAAACCGTAAAATCGTTTAATGGCTTAGACTGTACTGTACTAGCTGCGTTGTTCTACTTTAGCTTTGTATATATCTGCTGGCTGTACATATATAAATATTTGAATGGGAAAGCGAAGACGGGGCTGTGACGGCGAATCCGGGAATCGTCGGAGAGAGTCGAGAGCCGTTGCAGCTGACGCGATTTCCGGGAGGGCAGGCCCGACTTTTCCGGGCGCTGGAAATGTGGCCCCTCCGCCCAGTCGCTACCTCTCGCCTCAGTATGCTCTCAGAGAGCGGGTCATGATCCATTCGGACTTCCAGCGACTGCGCGAGGGTCTCCGGTCCGTCATTGAGGAGGCCAGGCTGGAGTCGCCCGATACTGACTTGACCTATTCCAAACTGACACTTGTTCACTGGAAAAAGGTTGCCACATTCTGTCCGGGCTTCGATGCCTTCAAGTGTCGGGAAGCCTACCAGAGGGCTCGGAAGAAGCTCCTCCGGAATTGTCCGCTGGACCTCGAGATGCCTCTGTTCTCACACTGGATTGAGAAGGCGCCGACCTCGGCCCAGGTGCCGTTGAAGTCTCCACTGAGTGTTAGTGTTATGTTTAGGCCTACAACCTCTTTGTGATCGGGGCTGGCGGGGGTGGACGGGGGGGTGTGCCTTTTCGTTGCCATGTGATGTAGGTTTTGTGATGAAGTGTTGTTTGTTTTTTTGGTTGGGAGGATGTCATACGTATGAGCATACGGGGGGTGTCTTTTGGTGCGTGCGGGTGTTCTAATAATATATATTATAGGGGGGCGCGAGAGCGACCCCCTATAATATGGGTGTAAAAGGCGCTGCGCGGCCCTATGAGACTCGTTCGAGCACCGTGCCAGCTCAATACTGAACGAAACTCGGCAAGTTTGGTATCGTTGGAATCTACACGACGAGTACAACAAGTTGCAAAAAAGTTTTGGTCAAAATTTTCAACTTTGAAAATTTTCACTTCCGGACAAGTTAGGTCCGTTTGTTTTTTTTCTGTGTTAGTCACGCTTGGAAAAGGGCTATTTTGTGCAGAGGTGTTTGAAAGATGTGGACATTTTCAGCCGGAAAGGTTTATATTTTCTGAATGCCGATATGGTCCCATGTGCCCCGCGCTATATTTTTTCGCTGCCCGGCCCGGCATGCCACCTGTGCGGCCGGCCAAAAGTGGCCTCACGGCGTTTTTGGCCAAAAAACGGCCATTTTGTGTCACGCCCACAGGGCTCAGGGAACAAGGTAGAGACACGCGGTTTGTTGCATGAACAAGTACGGAGGGGATACTAGTGCATAACGTTGGCCGATTTTTGATTTAGGTCCTGGACCGTTCAGGCGGCCGGCCCAAAGGAAGTCGGTCCAAATGGCCATTTTCGGAAAAATTTCTAAGTCCCAACTCCACAGAAAATAGTCAAAAATAGGCCTAAATATGCTGTTTTGGGCCATATAGTGGGACGCATATAAGGGTTATCGGGGTCGCTGAACACGATGAGCATAGTCGCAGCTCTGTGCGGTGCTGCTATCGTGCTGTACTATTATGCAGCAACCATAGCACGCTGTCTGTAGACTTACTGTAAACGGCTAAACATATGAAACTTGGTGAAAATTATGTCTGTAGTAAGGGGGAACTGTAGCTATGTTAGTTGGTGCACTCTCTAGCTTCCACCGTGCTGTATGTGCTGTCCCAAACACAGCACCGTCGATAACAAGTTATTCATTCGTCACTGGTATTTGAAATTCGGCATACAGATAGTTTAGGACATGACAAACTATTATAGATACGTTTCGTATACTTATTACGATGTTACTATGTGGTTGCGCTGCAGTAGAGTGCTGCTGAAGTATAGCACGGCCTATAACTAGCTACAGGTAAGTTGCAATCGTCCGAAATTTTGCACACAAGTGCGGCAGAGCATTGCAAATCATGCCGTATGAGTTTCCTTCACCGACAGTAAAGTTTGCATCTGGTTGCGCTGCAGTAGAGTGCTGCTGAAGTACAGCACGGCCTATAACTAGCTACAGGTAAGTTGCAATAGTCCGAAATTTTGCACACAAGTGCGGCAGAGCATTGCAAATCGTGCCGTATGAGTTTCCTTCACCGACAGTAAAGTTTGCATCTGGTTGCGCTGCAGTAGAGTGCTGCTGAAGTACAGCACGGCCTATAACTAGCTACAGATGAGTTGCAATTGTCCGAAATCTTGCACACAAGTGGCGAATTGCAGGAAATCTTGCACACAAGTGCGGCAGAGCATTGCAAATCGTGTTTTATGAGTTTCCTTCACTGACAGTAAAGTTTGCATTTGGTTGCGCTGCAGTAGAGTGCTATATGCTAAATACAGTAACTAAAACTATTGCAGCCATGGGTACTGGATGTTGGATTTCTGTCAAAATAGAGAAAAAGGAAGAACTTGGAACTTTTCAAGCTTCTTTGTTCTGTACTTTCGGTTGACGATTAATGATTGGCGGAATTTTTAAAGTTTCTTTCACACAGCTTTAACGTTTTTGCTTTTTACTGAGAACCTTAAAAATGAAATAGGACAAGAATAAAAATGCTCCGGTGGAGCATGAAAAATGCAATATGGGTGACATTCGGTTGTAAATGGACAGAGGACTAGGTTTTAAAACGTTAATATGGGAGGGGCAGGTTGTAAATGCCAGGAGGACTAGGTTAAAAGCGCACTAATATGGACCAGCTTCGCTGAACAACCCATATTCGCGGTCACTCATGCTCCACTCCACATGACATACGAGTAATATCTACATTCTTCAGCTTTCAAAGCAAGCGGGACGATTTTGAAATATTAAAGCTTATTCCAAATAAACAATGCAGTTCTGATAGAAAGGTGTTCAAGGTGTTTTTTCTGCACTGTCAGCGCAGAATCTTGTATTAAGTTGATGCGAAAAGCAGTTGACATTATGTACGTGTATTATTAAGTTGTATAATAAGGAGCACGACCACATATACTTGCAGGCCATGCTGACAAATCGTACAATTTTCCGAAGAACTGCCAATAGCAATATATAGCAAGCAGCAGCCGATAGAAACTCTGGACAGTTTTCGCGAATATGGGTTGTTCAGCGAAGCTGGTCCATATTAGTGCGCTTTTAACCTAGTCCTCCTGGCATTTACAACCTGCCCCTCCCATATTAACGTTTTAAAACCTAGTCCTCTGTCCATTTACAACCGAATGTCACCCATATTGCATTTTTCATGCTCCACCGGAGCATTTTTATTCTTGT
>JASAND010008428.1:0-27987 GCA_030248195.1 Trissonchulus latispiculum
ACGGTTGAGAAATAGTAACTCTTAAGCTTAATAGTAACCATCTTTTCCCCCAGATTTTTCCACCAAAGGGTGAAAGCAACGATGCAACGAGCAAAAATACCAACTAATTGTTTACTCATTTGAACAGTTAATATACCCCTCAATAGACCTTCCGCTGCCCAAAAACTACATTTTGGCCCCTGTGAAGCTATTTTAATTTAAAGCTAATAATTTAAATACTAATAAACCAACCTTCAAATTTGTATTGAAATCTAGGTAGCCCTGAAAAGGGCTATTAGGATACGTTGCGGACCTGAATTCGACCTTGCTAGTACGCACGCAAGCTGTCTGTTTGACGAACTCAGGTCCGTCAGTCACTGAATGAGTTTTGCCCAAAAACACCAACAAAAGTCTTACGTAGGCATATGCACGTTACTTTACAAGACTTGTCGAAGTCACTTACGTCAGCGATGGGTATGTACTTACGCAGTATGTTGTAAGTTGGTGGTTATAAATTAATTAAAGGGGCGCTGTTTAGAGCGAACTCATCCTAACGTTAATACTACTTCTGCCATGTATAAGCGTCCAGAGAATACCGTAATCGTCAAAGCTTGAACACTCGCAAGCTGAGGGATAACGGTAACTTAAGCTTCAACTTAAACAATATAACATTATTGTTAAAGTTAGCCAACGAAGGTCGTTTCAAGCAGCACAATTTCATAGCTTTTCTGCTGTTGTAGCAGATTTCCTAAGCCACTGGAATCTGACTGGAGCAAACTAAGCAGCGACTCAGCCTTGCCAGTTAGGAAAATTTGATATTCTAAATTTGCTAAAATAAAACATATTCTATCTATTGACAGAGATGGAATACGATAAATTTATTGTTCCGATCCAAAAAATGTATTATTTATATATGCGTTATTTTAATACAATAATTGTTCTTAATCATAAATTGTTTCTTCGATTCCTGATCATATCGTTGTCTCACTGAGCCTTCGTTGCTGCGTTTTTGCGCTGTCCTCGCGTTGGGACGAATCGCTTTGATTTGCCTCGCTCTGTACCTCGCCTCTTATAGTAATAGCCGTAGTAGCCATAGTAGCCGTAGTAGCCGTAGTATTGTCGGCGGCCCCTGTGGAATTGTCCGAGGTTGTAGTAACCGTAGCCGTCCTCGCAATCATGACCTGCGTTGCAGTAGCAGTTTGGGTCACTGTCCGGTTTGAAAACGCCAAAATAGTCTTCATCCTGGTTCATCCTAACGCCAACCGTAACACAGCTCATTTCACAAGACTCTTGGTCCTCAGCGTCAACTGAAATACACAGAAACAAAAGCTGAAAACAGGAGTGAAAAATGCGAAAAAAAGTTGCACTGCGATCGGTGCGACTATCTCAAAGGAATGGATTCAAATCTCAAGGCCCAATTGTTTGGGTCAATCGCGCTAGAGAGATAATTATGTTTCGCTATATGGGTTCTTGTGGTGTCAGCGTTAGGCTACTTGTAAGCGAGAACTCTAAACATGCAGCGAGCGAGAGACTGTTCGTTTCATTGCAGCTTTTCGAGTTCACGTGAATTTGATGATGTTTAACCCAAATTGCGTTTTCCTTTGATAATGGGAAGTCGGTACAGATAAACCATGTGAAATTTTGCACGTACCAGGTAAATTTGATTATTTGCTTGACAAACAAGTGTAATACAATGCAAATACACTCGACTCGTGATTAAAGAAAAACAAATAAAAATAAAAACGGATAATACAAACGAGTTTACACATTTGCTCGCATTAATTTCGGGCATATACATAATTGTACGCATTTCCCCTGGCAGATAGCAATATCTGTTAGAGTTGAAATGGTGTCTCGCTATCTGTCCGTGCACATAAATTATCTATTTGTTCGGGAAAATACATAAATGCCCGACTTATGAATTTGCCCGTACCATATACACTTGCTTGAATATTCCGCATATTTTGGTACTTATTGAAATAAATTCTGAATTCTTATACAAATTAGCCTGAATTTATAAAACATACGTTAGTTGTGACTGCAAAATTTGTCACTGATTTGTAATATTTTTATTCCGTCAGGCATATAATTAGAGGATTTTGTATAAGCAGCAGCAACACTCAATTAAACTCAACTTATGTAGAAGTATCGTCTTCCATAGTTTTTGCAGCATATACCTTCACTACACTTGCAACTAACGTCTGTTTTATAGGTTTAGGCAAATTTCTGAATGAATCCAGAATTTATTTTAAGATATATATATCGTAGTTCAGTATGTAATTCAGTTCACTTCGGAACTGAACTAGTCCTGTATGTAATTACACACTGGACTAGTTCAGTAGGTTATCAGCATTTTCAAAACGTTTACAGTTCTTGTTTATGAAACCCCTCATTGTGATGTTACAAAAGTTATAGGGTCTGTAGTCTGTAAAATTATGATGCAAGAATTTTTGAATTTTTTCAAAATTTTTTTAATTTTGCTGCTATCTTTTTCTGGTTAGCACAAAATTCACCGCTTTTAAAAGATGTACGTAAGAAAACATAGGGCTGAAGGCACTTATCGTCAAGTTGTTGTTATTTCTTGTTGTTATAGACAAAGTCCTAAATTTCAAACAAATTGAAAAGATTTATTTTTGTAAAATTTTTAAATTTTGATTTTTAGATTTACAACATTAGCCAAAACATATTGTCTTCAATTTTTGGCTCAACATCTCTTCAATTTATAAATGAATACTAATGAATGTAAGTAATGTAAGTAATAAAATGAAGAAGTCAAGAAATACCCTGTTGTCTTACAACTTTAAAAACATTGAATTTTGCGCTACTTAGAAAAAACCAGAAGAAACTGTAGAAAATGTCACAAATTTCTTTCATTGTAATTTCACAGACTACAGATTACAGACCCGTCTTCTTCATTATCTGTAGAGCCTACTTTGAGAAAAATTGGATGGAATTGGATGGAAAAAATGGAAAATTTAAAGCTTTACAAAAATAAATATTTTGAATTTGTTTGAAATTTAGTCCTTTGTCTATAACAACAAGAAATATATAACAACAACTTTCGCGATAACAGTGTCTTCAGCACTAAGTTTTCTTACGTATATCTTTTGAAAACAGTGAATTTTATGTTAATTAGTGAAAGGCAGAAGCAGAATTAAAAAATTTTAAAACATTTAAAAAGTAGAAGGAAATACAAGGCGGTGGAACATGTCACAAATTTCTTTCATCGTAATTTCACAGACTACAGATTACAGACTAAATAACGTTTGCAACATCACAATGAGGGGGTTTCATAAGCAAGAACTGTAATAGCACTATAAACGTCTTGAAAATGCTGATTACAAACTGAGCTAGTCCAGTGTGTAATTACATACTGGACTAGTTCAGTTCCGAACTGAACTGAATTAAATACTGAACCACGACATATACACAAACACGATACATTGAAGCAAGTATATCACAATATGGAACTAATTCTAATATTTGTTCATCAAATAGTTCGTCAACCATTCGGAAACAACCACACACAGCAACCCCAATATCAGTAGCATTCGCGAATTTAGCGCATTGCTTGCGAAAAATTCGGCATTCGTGCCATTGCTTAGTTGCAGCTCTATCAACTGCATATAAGGTTTATTGCAAAATGTCTATTTTAGGAGTTGAAAACAATTATTGTTAATAGCATTATTGGTACCTGAGAAACAGATTCCAGCCACTCCTAAAAACACAACGAATACAAACAATAATTGCAAATTTACAGTTTTGCAAAAACGCAGTTTTTTGCTGTCACAGAGTTGTTTCCTAAAGTGCGTAGGCCTTACCTAAGAAGATATGAGCTAGAGATGAGCACAGGCAGTATTTTGCGTGCAGCATAGCAAAATTTCCGTTACAAATATTAGGTAGCCCGCTAACAACATTCGGTTCGGGCTTTTCCAGAAAACACTGACTAAATCCTATTCACTTGATTAAATAAAATTTAAGTTTTTGCAACAATGAAATCTAAATGCCCATCTGTAGTGCTATTTCAGCGTTAGCTACAGATATTTGCAGATAAAGAAAGACATAAATGATCTGTAAAAGTCGTGGTACCTGTTAACACAGAGGCCAAAACAAGAAAACCAAGGATTGTTTGCAACTTCATTGTTCTATAGATGCTAAACCTAAAACAATTATTTTCTTTAACAAAATAAAAAGGGATTAGACCTGACAGTACGAGATGACTGCAACTTGTTAAAACCAGAAATTAAGTGTGTGTGTGTGTGTGTGTGTGTATGTGTGTGTGTGTGTGTGTGTGTGTGTGTGTGTGTGTGTGTGTGTGTGTGTGTGTGTGTGTGTGTGTGTGTGTGTGTGTGTGTGTGTGTGTGTGTGTGTGTGTGTGTGTGTGTGTGTTCGTGTGTGTGTGTGTGAGTGTGTGTATGTGTGTGTGAGTGTGTGAGTGTGTGTGTGTGCGTGTGTGTGTGAGTGAGTGTGTGTGTGTGTGTACGTGTGTGTGTGTGAGTGTGTGTATGTGTGTGTGTGTGTGTGTGTGTGTGTGTGTGTGTGTGTGTGTGTGTGTGTGTGTGTGTGTGTGTGTGTGTGTGTGTGTGTGTGTGTGTGTGTGTGTGTGTGTGTGTGTGTGTGCGTGTGTGTGTGAGTGAGTGTGTGTGTGTGTGTCCGTGTGTGTGTGTGTGTATGTGTGTGTGAGTGTGTGAGTGTGTGTGTGAGGGTGTGTATGTGTGTGTGAGTGTGTGAGTGTGTGTGAGAGAGAGTGTGTGTGTGTGTATATAATTTGCATATATATATATATATCTGTTGCAGACCGTATGTATAATTGTCCCTGGATGTGGGACAAGAGATTTTGCCCCTACATGCATATGGAGCAAGTTCTTAGCCCCATATGCATATGGAGCAAGAATTTCTGTCTCATATGCATATGATCCAGCTTCTTTGTCCCATCAGCACATATATCTTATATCTTATACATCTGATACAAAGATCTTTTGTCCCATATGGAAATATCAAAAATTCTGGTATAATGTTTCTTATATCAAGCGTTTGTTAATGCAAAATTGTGTTCAACTACGTTAATATTAGAATTAATACCAAAAACTGATTTAAGGTCGAGAATTAAAAGAAATGACATTTCTAGATTTGAAATATTTGATGTTTTAAAATTTGGCTTCTGTAAATTTTGTGGGGAGGAACTGACTTAATGACTGTTTACGCTTGATTAGTCTTCAAGTGGCACCCAAAAGGGTAGGTTGAACACAGACTGCAGAACGAAAAGAGAGGTAGCATTTCTCTTCCCACAAATTTTACATCTTAAATAATAGGCGTTTAGTAGTTTAATCCAAAAAAGGCATAATTTTCAGTCGCTTTCATGGAATTCAAGTTAGAAATTAAATAAAAGAAACAGAAAAATAAACGAAGTAAATTTACACGCGAACCCGAAATCTGTTTTCCAACGGCAGACTTGATCAGCATAAGTGTGGAAATATTAAAGTATTTATTAATTTTGTCGAAATGTTGTATATCCAACTGTTTGAAATTAATACCTGTTTGAATTGATTTTAGGTTTAATGCTATTAAATTTTATTTCAATTCAACTTTAAACCTGAATCTCAGTCTCTAAAATTTTAACAGTGCTAATGTAAGGGAAGTAGGCATAGGAAAGATTGATAAGCCTGCAATGGGAGTTCAGCTGATGGTCCCGTGGTGTAGTGGTTTAGCATGTCTGCTCCGGAGTCAGAAGGGCCGTGGTTCGATCCTCGGCGGGACCAATTCTTTACTTTCAATGGTGAGTGAAAAGCTGAACCCCCCTCTTCCCTTCTCTCTTCTAGGTCCTGGTTTCGTGGGTACGAGGGTGCCTGACGCCTCCCGTTCGGGCTTGTCCTTGGTTTCTTCCTGATCCGCCAGCCCTGGTAGAAGCGCTACATGTGGCGAGGCTGCCAGGAGGACCCGGATTGGACTCCTGTCTCCGGTCCCCCAGTAGTTGCTTCTGGTTGGTTGGGTCTAAAGGGGTCTGGAACGTGTGTCGGGGGAGCACGGATCCCTTGGGCTCAGAATGCCCTGCGCTGGATGCGCTCTCGGTTTGATTCCGAGTTGAGTAAGCCGCGGGACGCGTCTTAAAGGAAACCCGGGGGAGATGTAAGGGAAGTAGGCATAGGAAAGATTGATAAGCCTGCAATGGGAGTTCAGCTGATGGTCCCGTGGTGTAGTGGTTTAGCATGTCTGACTCTAGAGCAGAAGGGCCGTGGTTCGATCCCCGGCGGGACCAATTCTTTACTTTCAATGGTGAGTGAAAAGCTGAACCCCCCTCTTCCCTTCTCTCTTCTAGGTCCTGGTTTCGTGGGTACGAGGGTGCCTGACGCCTCCCGTTCGGGCTTGTCCTTGGTTTCTTCCTGATCCGCCAGCCCTGGTAGAAGCGCTACACTAATATTATGACATATTTAAATTTGTTTAGTGTACCCCTTGTACCTTATTCCAAATTTGGGGGGAGGGTCCAAGCACAACATTTTACTAAAATAGTGCAAGTCTAGCAAATTTTAGGCTGCGCTAAATTAACTACTCAAAATCTAAGAAAACTTTAAAAATATTGAACGCTTTATTTCTAAGCTGAATGCTTAAAAATTCAAATTAAGTTTAAATTAAGTCATTTGTCATTATCTTTGCTAACCACAAACAATGTTAAAAATTGACTACATTCCTAAAATACTCGACAATCCAATTAGAACTTTCAAAATTTTAAAACTGCAAGAACTTCAACTCAGAAAATTTCTTCGTTTTGACCTTTAATCTCAGTACATTATATATACATATATATACATGTATATGTATATTATATATATATATATATATATATATATATATATATATATATATATATATATATATTTGCGGAATGTAGAACTGAAAGTTTGTGTATGGAAACGAAAAATGCATACCCAAATCCAACTTATGCAATCAACATTAGCGGTTTTGCTATTGCACTTGAGTAATAAAATCCCTGTTTTCTGATATAACCAGGTTTTCAAGGTCTATCAGGATGAAGCTATAGTGAACATGAATAACGTGTCAAACCTTCAAATACTGCCCATTTATCAGACAGAAATGGTAAATAAATTGAATGCCGTACCAAAATGTAGTCAACGTAGTAATTCAGTTTGGTTATACGATCACTTAAATTTTTGTAGTTGAAAATGCAGTTTGTCATCGACAGTACGTTGTTATCCCTACTTGATGGATACTAGGTCAGAACTGTAGTACATGTAATTGAACAATACAGTTCAGGGATTAGACCTGACAGTACGAGATGACTGCAACTTGTTAAAACCAGAAATTAAGTGTGTGTGTGTGTGTGTGTGTGTATGTGTGTGTTTGTGTGTGTGTGTGTGAGTGTGTGTGTGTGTGTGTGTGTGTGTGTGTGTGTGTGTGTGTGTGTGTGTGTGTGTGTGTGTGTGTGTGTGTGTGTGTGTGTGTGTGTGTGTATGTGTGTGTTTGTGTGTGTGTGTGTGTGTTTGTGTGTGTGTGTGTGTGTGTGTGTGTGTGTGTGTGTGTGAGTGTGTGTATGTGTGTATGTGTGTGTATGTGTGTGTGTGTATGTTTGTGTGTGTGAGTGCGTTAACTAATTACAACAACTGAGGGTGCTTTGGTAACTTGGTTCGACGATATGTCGTTCAAGATTGAAACGACACCTGTTTTGTCATCCGCTTTGTATTCATACCAATGTCTGTAGTTGGCAGCTCTTCACCTTCAAAAATATTTCCTAATTTTTAAAAAATTTCAAAATTTAGAAACCTTAAAGTTTTATGCAATCTTTAAGGGTTTCCAGTATTTCTCAAGAAATGGCCAATGTTTGGGCAGACTTAGACTGTATGCGTACTTGGTAAGTACTACAGGCAGAGGAATATGTTTTGTTTCAGTTGAGAAGGTAAATACGATTGCAACGTGATGTGCACGGTGATGGGCGCAAGAAGGAGGCCAAAACATGGAATATGTTAATCAGAAAACAAAGTGGAAGCAGATCCAAACTGCTTCCGCCACACAGATGATATCAAGTGTGAAGACTTACTTAAGGGGGGTCCATTTTTGGGCCATTTTTTCGACTTTCTCCGATCTCGCTAATTTTCACATATTTAATTTTCCAAATGGCATATTTTAACGAGTTTTTAAATGTAAAGTCGTAGCTCTTACGGTTCACGAGTAATTTCAGCTCAAAGTTGAGATTTCATGTGTTAAACATAGGAAATTTAAAAAGTTGTCATTTTTTCGCGTGCGCCAAAAAACTCTCCCGACAAACGTTGATGAATATGGCCAGATTATACAGTAAAATAATGCTGAAATGTTAAACTACGGTATGTTGGAATTAGAATTTTAAGTTAGGCCTTTAAATTTTTTTAATTAATTTTTGAAGGAATAAAATTTAACACGATTTTAGCATCACGTTAAATTTTCATCCTTCAAAAATTAATTAAAAAAATTTAAAGGCCTAAGTTAAAATTCTAATTCCAAGATACCGCAGTTTAACATTTCTGCGTTATTTTAATGTATAATTTGTCCAGATTCATCAACGTTTGTCGGGAGATTTTTTTGGTGCACGAGAAAAAATGAGAACTTTTTAAATTTCCTATGTTTAACACATGAAATCTCAACTTTGAGCCGAAATTACTCGTCAACCGTAAGAGTTACGACTTTAATTTTAAAAACTCATTAAAATATACTATTTGGACAATAAAATAGGTGAAAATCAGCGAGATCAGAGAAAGTCAAAAAATGGCCCAAAAATGGACCCCCCCCCCCCTTAAGGGGGGGGGGGTCGCCGGGTACCAAATTTTATAGTCACCGATTTCGCTCATTTTTGGGTATTATATACCCCCATATGTGCCCAAAAACAAGACAAATTTTTAGAGTCCAGGGTCAATCCAGTCTAGAGATATTGCAGTTCAAATCCCTACAATTTAGTATTTACGTTAGTATATGCCTCGCTGAGGGCTTCGAAGTCGCGTACACATAGGATGACAAGAGACTGTGGCATGACAAATACATCAATTTAAAGCCTTTACCTGTAAGTGTTTATTACCGCATACATTGCAGTGGCAAGCCAAGTAACGAGCGAGACACGGCGTTTGGACGATTTAGTAAAGCTTATTCCGACTGTCATTTGCTTCAAACTTTAACTCGCTCTAACGTTCTCATACTGCTTTGTAGAGACTTGGTGCAAGAAGATAAAATGTTCAGGACATCGAGAGCTTCAGTTTGATATAAAATATGGCTATATTTGAAAAAGTTGAAAATTTGACATTTTTTGCCCATAGGTGTCCGCCATGCTATCGTAGTATGTCACCAGAGATAAACACAGGCTATTGGCATGAAAGTTTACATACAGGTAGGTTTTATGCCAGCCTATTAGCATGCCAAATTTTATTGAGATACCTTAAGATTTGTCTGACTTATGAAGCAGCAAACATGAAATTATCGAAAAATGACGATTTTTGAGGAAAAATGGAATTTCTGCTAAAAAAACTGAGAGCTACTGAAAAGGCCTGATAAGGATTGATTATATGCAAAATAAAGCTCTAACAACATACTGTGCTAATATCTAAACGCGAAGTTTCTACATCAAAGGGTTAGTTCAGGACAGGACAAAACGTCCACTGACCTACACACTCGTAGAGCGATTTTGAGCAAAAATCGACTTCTCCGGACTTTGAAAATTCGCATAAAATCAGCAACCCTACGGAAAATAATCTCGTATAGATATTAGCACTTTACCTAGTCCAAATTAGGTTGACACCGCGTGGTAGCCGATTTGCTCTTACACAGCGCTCAAACTTTTGGTAGCAGAAAAATTTTCCTAACTTTTTCATTTTCCTATGTTTAACACATGTCGGGGTCACCTTTGGAGGGCTATTGTGAACGATAGGAAAAGTTTTGCAACAAACGCACTTGTCTTGTTTTGCGGACCCATGAGGACTACAAAATATGTGAAAATGAGAAAAATCGGAGATGGTCGAAAAATCGCGACCCCCCTTAAACATTAAAGATTAAAAATGCACTAAAAGTAGAATTAAAAGGAGTGCAGAAAGTTGTACTAAAAGATTACTTCTACTACGACAGCTGGACCAAAAAACGAAGTAGTAAAACAAAATTCTTGAAAAAAGAAGTTATTGATTGGTTAGATTCAGTGCATTTTATTTTGTGCAAACGTGAGTACCAGTATAAGGTTGCAAATTTAAGGGGGAAATCTTGAACATTGTGAAACATTTTTAGACCACGGATTTCGCTCATTTTCACACATGATTAGCCATATATGTCGTACTTTCCAAGTTTAAATTTTTAGTTGTTTCGTTGAGTTAAGTTACCATCTAATTGTCGATCTAAATTAAAATATTTAGTTAATAAAATATCTTGACTTCAACACACGTATACGCTGCAGTTCCAGGCTGACCAGAGAGGTGAAGGTACCCTCAGCATTTGTGTCTGCCGCAAACAACGGCATTTTCCTCTATTTATGGTCCGGTGGGATGGGACCACTTTCCTATTTTCGACTCGTATTTGGTATACCTACCGGTGCCATTGCTAGCTTGATCGCCCTTGTCAACAATTTACCGAGAGTCAAGGGGCGGTCGCCAAAGGGCGGAGCTGCCGAGGTGCGTTCATCACACAGCCGGTGATGGACAAATCTCCAGCCTTGTTCAACGCCTCGGGTAATTGCAAGGACAGTTATTCGGTGTGAGCTAGTGTTGCTTCAGTAACCGATTTTAGTTTCAGTTTCAGTTTCAGTTCGCGGTCCAAGACGGTCTCAGTTTCTGTTTCAATTTCAGGTCTCCTCCCAAAACAGTTTCAATTTAGTGTCAGTTTCAGTCGGGATCGCAAAATAATTTCAGTTTCAGTTTTAGTTTCAGGCGGAGCTTAAGTTTCAATTTCAGTTCATTCAAAAAACTGCAATTTCTAAAGGCTGACCAAAAATGTAGGGAGCGAAATTGTTTTGTTTATACTGATTTAGCAGTATATTTTTGTTGCAGCAATGTATATATTTTCTGAACCCTCATGGCATGAACTTTTCTTTCGTTGAAAGAGAAATTTAAAAAATTAAAATTCATCAAAAAGGCCGATTTTTTAGGTTTGAAAGAGCAGTAGATGCCAGGAACTAGCCGTTTGGTGAAAAATTAGCCCATGTCCCAAATCAGCTAATTCTGTCAAGAATTGAGATAGTTATTCAATTTTATAGATTTGTAAAATCCTTTGATCTTTGCCGCTTTTCTAAATTTGACTGGACCGCTTATGTGTCAGCTTTCATGTGATCTATGTGGTTTTTCAAAATTTGAAAAATACATTTTTTCGAAAAATGCCACTTTTGACCCAACATTTCGGCAATGCGAATCTGGCAAATGTGAGTAAAAATAGTATCATAATGTTTAATCTGCGCTGAATCCCACGCTATAAAGTTATCGTGGCTATATTATATTGCCGACTTATATTGCCCCAACGAATTTTTCAGCAATTTCCCTTTATAGCTGAGTGTTGGCTAGCTGGTTGCGGCAAATCAATGCGACATCCGACATAGCACAACTTGTCAAATTCTGCTGAAATAGGGGAATTTTTTAAAAATTCATTTGCGGGCGCAATATAAGTCCTAGCCACAACAACTTTATATATCGTTAAAGCCAGCTCAGATTATATAAGCTTTCAGACTATGCTATTTTTAGTCACTTTTGCTTGATTCGCATTGCCGAAATGTTGGGCTAAACAGTGGTATTTTTTGAAAAATCTACTTTCAAATTTTGAAAAACCACATATGAAGGCTGACACATAATATGTCCTGAAACACCATTGAAAAACTTTTTCCGTAGAGTGAGTCGCGAGTAATAGCCGCTCAAAGTTAGAAAAGCGGCAAAGATCAAAGGATTCTGAAAGTCGAATAAATTGAACAACTATCCCAATTCTTGATAGAATTAGCTGATATTTGGGATACAATATATTTGGGACATGGGCTAATTTGTCACCAAACGGCTAGTTCCTGGCATCTACTGCTCTTTCAAAACCTAAAAACTCGGCCTCTTTGATAAATCTTAATTTTTCTAATTTCTCTTTCAACCAAAGAATAGTTCACGCCATGGTTTATCTTCAGTAGTCAGAATTTCATATGTCAGAATTTCATTAGTCAGAAACTAATTTTTCAATCTTTCATTAGTCAGAATTTCATAAGTCAGAATTTAGGTTTTTGAAATAATAAGTTGAGCTTTCATTTGTTAGAATTTCATAAGTCAGAATTTCATTAGTCAGAATTTTGTTAGTTAGAATTTCATTAGTCAGAATCGTCGATGAGCCATTACATGCTCACCGGCCACCGGCCGGCCAGCCCACCGTCCGGCGATCGTACGGCCGGTGTCCGGCCGGCTTCAAACACTACTTACATCCTACAGAAAGGAAATTACGATGGCTGCTTCGTTCGTATCTTAAAAGAGTCAGAATGGCCAAGAGTACGTAATAACTGTTGGATTATGTACTCTTGGTATGGCGCAAATCATCAAGGGTATTGTCGCGGGCCGTGGGCTGACCAACGACGTAGCAGAGTAAAACGCAGTGGATAAGTTCGTTAAAGTTCGTATGCCTCTTCAGGCTCTAACTCTCTTCTGAGTCTTCGGCTACTAGGCAAACTAATACACAACACGATGCTTTAATGACCAAGGCAGGATTACGCGTACAGAATCGGAGCAGAATCACAAGCACGACTTTACTCTTCAGCAACTAGCACCGAGACTAACTAACAAAATAGAATTACAAAGTTGCCCTTTCCTGGCTACCGTAAGACTTTGGCGATTACGAAATACCCAGCAATTTATCTCAAATCCAGAAATAGTTTCCAATTTTCTTTCTAGAATCCTCTAAGGTAATCTAACTTTTGGTTTCTCTTTTCTGGCCCTTCTATTGACGTAAGCAAGCTTCTAGAACTTTCTAGTTTCTGGCAAGTTGATAAACTGAAGAGCCCAAATCCAATTTCCAATTCTAACTGAACTATAAATCTTTTGGCCAGCTTCTAGCTCTAACTTTGACAGAAAGAGAAGGAATAATTTCAAGAAAGAACCTAACTTGGTCAAAGCTAACACACACAATTTTAAGGACAAGACAATACAGAGTTACTAACTACAGACAAGAACAATTACATATTAGTTTATTACTAACTGACAATACAACAATTAATACATAAACTAGTTACCTACAGTACCTAGCTAACTACCGTATACCTTTACTCTAGCTACTTGTTACCTAAGATTCTTAATTTAGCTTTATTTTATAAATTTACCTAAATCCTTAATTTAAGAGTTTTGCCTAATTTTATATTTTCTATCTAGCTAATTACTAGGTCTGCTACATATCTCCCCCCTTCGCAAAAAATGGTCCTCCAATTTGAAAAGGAAAACGTAGGTGCATGAATGAACAGTTATAACAAAGCGAAGAGTGCCATACTACAAAAGTGCCTAGTTAACAAATACTATGCTGAAGGTGATGAACACGAGCTCTCCTGCAACACCAAAAGCTGAAATTGTAGACCCGTACCAGCTTTTGTTTATTAAGATTTTGCTTTAAGTTAAGATATTTCGTTTTAAGATTTAACTTTTATTTGTGAAACCTAAATTCTAAGTAGGAAGCTGTGAAGTATGATTTTGTGCGGCATGAGTATTCCAGTTCATTGTAACCGCATAGATTTTAGATAATTGCAGTTTTGGCCAAATCGCAGAAGGGGGTAGAAAATAATGTAACATCGGGAAATTTTAGAGTAGTGTGTGCAAGTTCAAAGTTACATTCGAAATGACCGACTGCCGAAGTTAAGACATCACCTTTCTAGAAGTCTTCAGTTACAGTCTTCAGTAGCAATTCATTAATCATAAGTTTAATGCAGTGCTGCGTGGTATGCAGAACTTCCCCATTTGCGTTAGAATAGTATAGTACCTGCTGTATGTACAGTACTGATGACTATCATACCTCGCCTGTTATTGCTTTTGCTGACAAGTAAGATTTAAGCTAATTTGCTACATTAATCCTGCAGCTGTAGTTGATCCTGAAATGATTGTAGATGCAGATTTGATAGTTTAAATATGTTAATTTAAATATTTTGAAATCAAGCTTATTGGCTGCAAAATTTAACTGTTTGTTGATCATTTGGGCTGTAGAATGACACAGAGTAAAGGGATTTGAGTAAAATCCGCTGTTTTCGATCATACATATCCTTGACATCTCAGATATCGTACATCGCCACAGGTTGAGGATTGGATCCCCACCTCATACCCGAATTTTTCACGTAGGATGTGCTGTAGTGTCACCCTTTAATTTCGTTCGTCTTTCATTGATTTAATGCAAAACTCTGAAAATTGAAATTCTGAACCATTAATGATTTAGAGCTAAGATTTCGGCTTCTTATTTCTCTCAAGATTTTTTTCGGCAATCACATATGCAGATCCAGTTTTCAATTGATTTTTTCCAAAAAAATCTCAACTGTTGACTGCGAGAATAAATTTTCGCCGTTGATTAAATCTCTGAAACAGCCAGTATCAAAGGAATACTCCAAACAGCAAGGTGTAGTGCTTGGAGAAAGCATTCGAAGGACTATAAATTTGAGTAAAAGGTTACAATCGAGCATGTTCCTGGATTAAAGCTAATTTCTCTAAAGCTCAAGTATTCACGCCGCTACAGTTTTAACATCTTTTGCAAGCTAAGTTATTGTTCAATTACACAAAACACCATCTCAATAAAGAGTGCATAACCTCAATCAATGTTCAGTCTAAGACTATTTAAGCAAAATTGTAAGCATTAAGCAAATAATGAAAATTATTGCCACGATTAAAACCATTACCAAAATGATTCTTAGTCATATGCAATTAAAAGACAGTTTCCTTACAGATTTCCGCGTGGAGGCCATCAAGTTTCTTTGGTTATTTTGTGTAAAATGGGCAAATTTAAAAGACTGGTGACTAGGAACGGCTGTTGAAAAGCGTGAAACCGCAGCAACACCTTAAGAGGCACATAACTAAAAAGGTAACTGGAAGTAGAAACTTAGCACTAGTGTGAAAACTTTATATTTTCCTTTTGGATTCGATCCTAGCCTGTATATTAGAAGAATAGCATTACAGTCAAAAAGTAAGTTGTTTCGCAAAGGAGGTAACATCAGACGAAATTGCGACATGCTGAACTGCGAGAATTTTAGTATACGAATTATTAATAAATGACTGTCGAGGTGGACAAATGTAGCATTTATTCGAAAAATGGTTACTTAATTGTTATTTTGCCACGTGCGACCAATCCCGACTAAGTTTTAAACCATACTTGTATTCTAGAAACAATATACAAAGGTTTAGAAATAAAATTCCAATTTTTCTATGAATCGATGAATTGAAGGTAGTCCTGTCTTTGATGTACTACAAGTTAAACTCTAAAAACAAAGCGACAAATGGGTTCAGATATTTCAAACATTATATTTGTTAAGGATGGCGATTAAAATGTTACCAAGAAGTAAAACGTGTTATCAATTTCTAATTACCCATTTGTTACTGTTTTAGAAGGTACTGCGAAACACTTATCACAGCTATACCTGAATCACCGTCCAGACTTATACAAGTCAAGGTTAGAGGATACAACTAGCTGTGTAACAAAAATTGAATGAAATTAGCCAATTTACAATTCGAAATTCGCGGTGAAACTTGTCTTTAAATTAACGACCTAGTCGAAAGTAGGTTTTACAATAATTTTGAGACAATGCCCGACGAAATCATCTCTGGCAACAAGATACTTGGAAGTCTGACCATTTTCCGATTGTAATTAAAGTTCAAACCCAGGTTGGGAAAATGCTTCCTTAGCGGAAAAGATTCGGAGACATTTGGTAAAATCCGAAATAAATGTAGCTGGTTTTTCCTTGCGAGTACTCTAAATTTTAAAGAGAAAGTTCAAGTTAAATTATTTCATTGAAAACCACGACTAAAGCAGAATTAAAGAAATTCGGTAGGTTCCAAATTGAATATATGGCTCGAGAAATTAAATCCACTATGATGCACATTCCTAGCCCATAACTGAAAAGTTAAGATTAATTTCAATACTTTAAAGCGCGATTTTTGCTATTTCAGAGCCCTGCCCAAAAAGATCAAGATCCCTACTGCCAAGAGAACGTCATCTCAATAATCCTGCTGAGGACGAAAGATGCTTCAACCAAGCAAACACAGCGGACATGTAGGTTAGTAAAATAGTAACAAATGATACGGTAGTGCAGAAAAAGCCATTTCATTTGTTTAATTTAATTTTAAAATTTCTATTAATAAGTTTCGAACGAATGAGTGTGAGAGTCTATAAAAACAATGGCTAAAAATAGTAGATACAGTTTGCAGTTTGAGTTTAGAATTAGCGCCCGTTGAGTAAATGAGTAGGTGTAAATGAAATAAATGAATTAATACTATGACTGAAACAAATACTGAAAGTGAAGAGCAGTTTATGGTGAAATATTAGTTCATATTGAGTGAATCCTAGGGTCTGCCAGTTTGTAAAATGCCTAAATGTGTGTGTGTATATATATAGGGCTAGCATATGCTTTTGAACCTTGTTACTAAAACAAAGAAGGTGAACATAATATGGGTCTAAATCAGTCACAGCGGTAAAAGAAACTTTTGTAAGAAATTTCGATACTGACTGATAGAAGTTCTGAAGTTGTGTTGCGGAAACCCACTGTTAACGAGTCAGGGGGTCGGGGCGGCCGGAGCGGAGGGCATGCACGGATGTGGCTAATTGCTAGATCACTCACAAAGTCTCATATGCTACCGACCATCGGGAGATCGTGCTAGAGTGTGCTTCCTTCGAAAGGGGGATGTCATTACTGGTTGCGTTTCCTTCCCAAAATGGAAACCCAACCGCCGACCGTGGCCTATCTGCCTATTCGGTTGGTCTCTTAGCACGTCGCTACTGGTTAGGGGGGAGACCAGCCCGTCGAGGTCGGTGTGCGAGCTAACTTACGATATCTTATTGCAGTTGCCTCACTACTGTGCAAGCAATCCGTGTAGCCAAGCCCTAGGCCCCCGTCTCAAAACCCTGGGTGGAAGCAACAAACTTCGGACTTCAAGCTAACTATCAAATGTACATACATCTATACTCAATTTCAAACTTTTGCAACTTTTGTATGCACCTGAGGTAAAAATTAAAACAACTATAGGAGAAAATGTTTTGATTAGGCCATACGAAACTCGGCTAGTTATAAGTTAACAGTGGAGAAGTAGGAAATATCATACGTAATTTTAAGGTATTTAAGTTAATCAAGGGAATTACTAGTTGCGTACGTATTACTCAACATGGATGATTAGAATATTTAAACGGCGAGTCTGAAATACAAGATAGACTATTAGTAATTTAAGGTTGACGTAATGAATAGCTCGAGACGGTATACGGTAGATAACTGCAGTTAACTAGACAGCTACAAACAATACAATACAGGCTACATTAACATTAAATCAATTATTGTGCATATGGAATGCCTAGCTAAGCAAATTAATACAACATCGACTAAGAGTAAGTTAATAAATACGTAAGGTAATTGAACACATAACACGTATATAAGTGAACAGTTTGGGTAAGCAAGGTTAAATTCACTGACGACATAAATATAAAATACCCATACCGTAACCGCTAAAATAAACATATCACTGGGGAATAAGGGAGTAAACAGGAAAAGGACAGTTAGGACAATAATTAAAATCTTTGCATAGCAAAAACATTTAAATACACTGATATCACTAATGTTTAGTAACGTTGTATTCACTAATGATAAATGTAGCTAATTCATGATTTTAGCTCATAATGCAATTAGCACATGCAGTAGCAAAGGGATAAGGGAATAAGGACAACGAATGGGATGGTGATCCTTATAAGTAATAGTGTTCGTACTAAATTGTTTAAGGTAGCATTTTGCTTTTTCGTTCTTTCCTTTTGCTTTTTGCTGGGCTTAAAATTCAATAAAGATTTTCAATTATTTTCAATCGTTTCTTTAAATTGGATGGCCATCTTTATGAATACATAAATAGTTAACAAATGACAGCAGCAATTACAAATCATTGAAGGACACATAAATTCACCGAACTAACCATACTATCTGATTAATACATGCGACATAACGTGATCTCTATTACTGTTCCCAAAGTAGGCATAACGTAGCTAGACTTTTTCAGATTTACAGAGCATTTCCATCTTTCTCAACCATTTTTTGCAACTCTTTTTAAAGGGGCTGAAGTTCTCTTGTTACAAAATTCTCTTACGCAATACTCTAGCAATACTTTTGCTTTGTAGTAATGCTGTCATCATGTCTGAAGTTCAAGATTCTGGCAGCTGGACACAAACTTTGTAGTAATTCACAAAACTAGTAAACAAACTTCTTCGAAAGCACCTTTCGTGAATTGAAATCAGCCAGTTCTGCACAGTTTTGTGCGAGTCCCAAGGCTATCTAATAAAATTGAAGCTTTAAACATAAAGTTTGTTTAACGGTTATTACTTACGCAGTCAAACAAACAGTCAAACTTGTTTCCTGTATCGCCTACTTTATCAAATTAAAACGTAACTAAAATTAACGAATTTAGATCTACCCCTCTAGAGACTTTCTATCCGAACGATTTAAAGGAAACGAAACTTTGGGCTTAGCCAACTACCTCATGCTGCTTTTCATGCTTCTCAAGTATGAGAATACAGCATTACATAGCTCAATTTCATGCTTCTCAGGTATGAAAATATAGCATTGTATAGCCCAATTAAGATATATCTAAGAAACCATGATCTTGTTTCACTGCTACATTTCACTTACGAAAAAAAACCATGTTACAAAACCAAAGCCTTTTACTGGTGACGCTCCCCAGTGGTGCACTCACCGAAGAGTTTCCCCAGTTAGCAGGCTTATATCTTAACACGGTCCCAGTAATTCAGCTTACTGGCAGCAGAGTAGCAGAAAAACATGTCTCTAAACTTTCCTAGAAATTTATTCAAAAAATTCAGTTCTGAAATCCACGATCAAAATTCAAATTAATAAGTAGATCTGTATCTCCTCTTTAGGCAGAAATGGGTACTGCAGGAAAGTTGGTTGCCTGGTCATTCTTTTTGCGGCGAAACGACTTGTAACAGTATTGACTAAGTTTCGTTGAAAGCAAGCAAGACAACTTGTCTATGGCATGCTTAACAAAAGTTTTAAATAGCTCGAGGCGGGTACCAGAATTAAACCGTTTCCGAATTGGCTTTCCACTGTAAAATTGATGCGCTAGTTGCTTCTCTTTCATAGGTATTGCAGTCACATTTCTTTGCATGACTAGTGCGCACAGAAGAATCAAAAGCAAACGCGCTACTAAAGAGCAAACATCTGCCAACTTAAATAATGTTGCTTTAAAATAGTCCATGAAAACTTTCATCCGCTGATCTCGTTTTTCGTGGAAACTTTGCCCTTTCTTTTTCAAAGATTCACTGAAGTCGTCAAGTATTAAAGTCATCTGCGCTTCATTTTCTTTATCGCACCGCTTTTTCCTTTCATTAATAAGCTCATTACGTTTTCTGCCAATTTGGACGTTATGTGAAACATGAGAACGTAAGCGGCGTCTGCTAACTTAGCATTTTCAGATTGCATTGTTTTCACAGAATTTATAGGAACTTTTGGAACAGTTTCAGAATCTGAAAAGAAACGTTGAACCAAACGTTGAGTTTGCTCCAAGAGCGCTTCATTGTCATTCTGCAACTGAGCGCAATCTTGCTTTTGTTTAGCAATTAGCTGAGTGGCATCTTGTAAGGCTTTAATACTCATTCGCAAGTCAGAAAGCTCGGAGTGTACGTGGGAAGCAGACACCGTTTCTGTTGGAGGCATGGTAGACTCTCTGTTAACTACAGCTGCAGAAACTCTTCCATAGTCCTGTCTAAACGAATGGTTTACTGTAGATCGATTATGAAACTGTGCACCTGCACGCTGGGGGCATGACGCAGCTAAATGTCCTTGCATATTGCAGTTAAAACAAACAGGTCTTCTGTCAAATCTACGTGACGGTCGACTGCCAAAAGATTGTGAAAAACCCCTTCCTTTTTCTCGAGGGTTGCCAATCCTGCCCCAACATTGCTCATTGTTCCAATTCTGAAATTTGCTACCGTTATTACTATATCCCAATTCACGAGCAATGTTTCTATAATCACTACCATTGCTAATATCATGTGCACTCGAAAGTTTATTAACTTCTTGGCGCAGATCTGCCATGTTTGATTCTACCTTTTGTTGAAATTCAACCTGCCTTTTATTCTGTGCTACTGCCTCTGCATGCTGCTGCTTTATTGCTTCAACCAACTTTCCTAGCTCGGTAACCAAGCTTTCATTTTCCGCGGCTTGCATACGCCGTTCCACAGGTGTGGCTTCATAGGCAGAAACTTTATAAGCAGCGTTTACAAACGAATTTGAATTCAAGCCTTCAAGAGCTTCTAACTGTCGTGCTTTTTGTACAGCATCAGTAAAATCTTTTGGATTCTGTAAAATGAGCTGCTTTTTGTAATAAGGATTTAAACCATTGATTAAACTGTTGAAAGCCAAGTTTGCAGCGGCTGCTTCCTGCATGCCTGGATAAGCTTTTTGAACCAACCTCTGAATGGCGTATGCAAAGTCTTGAACACTTTCATTAGGCTTTTGGACCCTGCTATGCAACTGCATACTAGCAAAACGTTCAGATTCTGCTGGTTTCAAGTGTCTGATCAAATTTTGCTCCAAAGTATCAATATCGCCCTTTTCATAAGGCTGTAAATTTGTATAAACATCCAAAGCATAGTCTCTCAAAAATGCGGGCAAAATTTTTAATTGCCGATCGCTATCCCAATTTTGAGCTATCGCGACTAATTTAAAAATTCTAAACCAGTCCTCAATATTTTGCTCGTCAGTTTTACCAGTAAACGGTCTCAAAGTATCATGAGGTAACGAAACTGCTTCAGTAGGACAAATAGAAACTGCGGTTAAGTCAAAATCTCCATTACTATCGAAATATTGTTTTTGAAACCGGTTATATTGACCTCGAAAATTTTGATACTCTTGCAAATCACGCGACGTAGGTAAAGTCTTCAAACGAACGTAATAGTCATTCATATCATTTCTTAATTCCTCTAGCATTTTAGCATGTAATTTTATAGCACGCGAATGCCTATCTAAACGCTCGATATCTGGATTAGCACTAGCTAAAACTTCGTCATCACTTTCGTCCTTAACGTTTTGATTACTCATACTGAGATCACGTTATGTTTGATAAATGGTTACCAGCTTAAGCAATTAAATTCAGGATCATGACCTAAGGGCATGGAGGCTTAATTATACATTAAATTCAGTCAGAGGTACAATACTCACAAGCTGGTCTCAGCAGTATGCTCTCTTTCGGGTTCGTTTGCGTCGGAGTTCCTCTCTGAACAGGCGGAACAATCGCTCACAGTGGTGGCAATGAGTGACTCAGGCGGACACTGAGGTGGATGATCTAGGCGGAGCTGGAAGGACGGGCTGATGTGATACCACAGAGTTAGTCCGGGCGAAAACCTGTAAGGAGCTGATGGAATGGGTTAGTCCTAGATTGGTGACTTCTGATACCACGGCAGGAGGGAACAGGAGTGACAGACCGATTGGCGTAGGATGGACGATCGGAGGTGATTGCGGACTGCGGAACAGCAAAGGATAGGATTCTCGATTCGGTAAAGACAGATTCCAAGGGTACGAGGGAATCGACGAAGACGGATCCACAGCGACGGTCGTACGGAGGGAAAACGTCGTCGACGGCGTTAACGATACGCGGCAATGTAGGAGGTCGACTGATGCGCGAGCGTTGCGCGGCTAGTCAACCGGCTGGAGCTGGACACGTAAAAGTTCACAGTTCACAGGCAGGCAAACTTTCTAATGCGCTGACGTTGCGCGGCAGAAAGTTCAGTCAATTAGTTGGCAGTTGCGCTAACGTTGCGCGGCAAGCCAACTTCCAGGAATAAAAGTTCAAATGTCAAAGTTCACTGATTGGTAAGGGTTCAGTTGCGCTGACGTTGCGCGGCAAGAACCCAAGTTTCAAGGCAAAAGTTCCGAATATATGATTGTTCAAAAGCAAGGTTCGGTTTGCGCTAGCGTTGCGCGGCAAGAACTTTGTAAAAGTTCAAATGTTTATAGAGTTCGTAGATGCGCTGACTGTGCGCGGCAGGAAGACCAAAGTGATGAGTTAAGTTCAAAGTTCGGTTCGATGAAGGCACAAACGTTGTGCGGCAATGATTCGAAAGACGTTCGCAAATGATAGCGCAGGCGGTGCGCGGCAGATGATTCCAATAATTATAGAATTACTGATGACGTGGTAAACAGAGCGTGTCGGACAAACCACGCTCTGCTACCAAATGTCGCGGGCCGTGGGCTGACCAACGACGTAGCAGAGTAAAACGCAGTGGATAAGTTCGTTAAAGTTCGTATGCCTCTTCAGGCTCTAACTCTCTTCTGAGTCTTCGGCTACTAGGCAAACTAATACACAACACGATGCTTTAATGACCAAGGCAGGATTACGCGTACAGAATCGGAGCAGAATCACAAGCACGACTTTACTCTTCAGCAACTAGCACCGAGACTAACTAACAAAATAGAATTACAAAGTTGCCCTTTCCTGGCTACCGTAAGACTTTGGCGATTACGAAATACCCAGCAATTTATCTCAAATCCAGAAATAGTTTCCAATTTTCTTTCTAGAATCCTCTAAGGTAATCTAACTTTTGGTTTCTCTTTTCTGGCCCTTCTATTGACGTAAGCAAGCTTCTAGAACTTTCTAGTTTCTGGCAAGTTGATAAACTGAAGAGCCCAAATCCAATTTCCAATTCTAACTGAACTATAAATCTTTTGGCAAGTTTTCTAGCTCTAACTTTGACAGAAAGAGAAGGAATAATTTCAAGAAAGAACCTAACTTGGTCAAAGCTAACACACACAATTTTAAGGACAAGACAATACAGAGTTACTAACTACAGACAAGAACAATTACATATTAGTTTATTACTAACTGACAATACAACAATTAATACATAAACTAGTTACCTACAGTACCTAGCTAACTACCGTATACCTTTACTCTAGCTACTTGTTACCTAAGATTCTTAATTTAGCTTTATTTTATAAATTTACCTAAATCCTTAATTTAAGAGTTTTGCCTAATTTTATATTTTCTATCTAGCTAATTACTAGGTCTGCTACAGTATTTTTGGAGAAGTGTTCATAGCTACAAGAGTTAATTTTGCTCTGCTCTTCTCTACTCTACCCTACGTTGTCGGGGAAAGCCCTAAGATTTTGCAGCAACGTGCAAGATTTCGAAGAAACCAGGAAAATAAAATTCTGACTTGCGAAATTCTGAATAATGAAATTCTGACTAATGAAATTCTGACTTATGAAATTCTGACAAATGAAAGTTCAACTTATACTATTTCGAAATTTAAATTCTGACTTATGAAATTCTAACTAACGAAATTCTGACTAATGAAATTCTGACTAATACGATTCTGACTGATGAAAGTAGACGCACGCCATGACGGTTCAGAAAGTTATTATTGTTATTATTATTAATTAGTTAATAATCAAACAGACTATTTTTCGAAACGTTGCATTGTATTTTAAACGAAGATTTTACACAGACTATTAATATTAATATTATTAAATAAACTTACACTGTATCATTGTCTAAAATCTATGCGGTAGAGCCATACAAGTAGACTACGGTAGAGCTTTCCGTTTAGGTGTAAGCAGGGATATGAGTTTTGCAATGAAATATTTTAGGCGTAAGTAGGAATTTCAGTTTCGAATTTTAGGCGTAAGTATGATTTTGAGTTTTCTTATTTCTTGCCGGAAACATCAAACGTTAGGCACAAGTAGAATAGGTGTAAGTAGGATACACATTTAAACCTTCAACTCCTTCAAGTCTTAATTATATAGAATGCTGAGAAAATATTGAGTGTGCAATACAGAAGGTTTCTATTATCCCTAAGAAATTTGAATTTGTAGAAATTTTTTTTAGGGGGGGGGGAGGGTCGAGACCTTTTTTTTGGGGGGGGGGGGGAGAAGTAGGTGTGGCTGAGTTAAATATTGAGTGTGCAATACAGAAGGTTTTTATTATCCCTAAGAAATTTGAATTTGTAGAAATTTTTTTAGGGGGGGGGGAGGGGGTCGACGGTCGAGACCTTTTTTTGGGGGGGGAAGTAGGTGCATAGGTGTACCAGGCTACAGTTTACCCCATGTGAGACCCCCCCCACGGAGTGGCCAGACCCCCCTCCCCCACTACCCGGCCTCAACTACTCCTCCCCCCCCCCCCAAGCCGAGCTCAAACCCCCCCTCCCCCCCTAAAATTGGGTCCAAACCAAGCAAAAAATTCATAATTTTTGAAAAATTTTTTTTGCAAATTCTGAAATTTTTTGAAAAAATTTGAAAATTAGGCTATAATTCAACTTTAAACAGCTAAAGATGGTTATTTATAGCAATTAGAAAAGATAATATACGCAATTATAAACCACAATTTGGGCTAATTTAGGCATATTTTAGTGCAAATTTGTCAATTTTCAAGCCCTATTTTCGCATACGAAAACTATTGACAAACTTTTGAGTACGTTTAATGTACTGTACATCGAAAAAGGAGCATTTTTAGCTAAAAACACTTGGGTACAGTTTAGGGGGGTCCACCCCCCCCCCCAAATGTCGGATTTTGGTGGGGTCCCCCGAGCCAAATTTGGACCTTCTACTCCCCCCCCCCCAACCCAAACAGGTGGTACTGGTACACCTATGAGTAGGTGTGGGAGGGGTGCAAAACTATTCAGGGAAATTGTTGACATTGTCTAGAAAATTTTAATGGAATTATAAAAATTCCCCCAATGATTATCTGAAAATTAGAACGCATTTTTTGGGATCTTTGTGACAGCTCAGAAATTTTCGAAAATTCTCTACCCAAAGTCTAACCAATTTTTTCAGATAAAAATGGTATAGAGATTAATTAAAATTGACAATAAACAAGTTTTAGGGGGAAGGGGTGGGAAAAATACCCCTTTTTGGAAAAATTTGTTGGGATGCCAACCTATTCAGGAAAATTGTTGACATCGTCAAGAAAATTTTTATGGAATTTTAAATAAAATCGGCATATATATATATGTACCACGTACTGTAGTTGGTGTGAGTAAATAGTTCTAATCTGGCTATGCTAAAAAATCGGAAATTTTTGAAATACGTATACCCAAACTGTATCCAATTTTTTCTGACAAAAAATCTATTTGAGTTGGGGATGAGAAAATAGTCCTAATCTGGTTTTTAGGGGAAGGGGGGGGGGGTGGGGGGGCGGAGCCCCATCACCTTTTGGAAATATTTGTTGGGATGCTAACCTATTCAGGAAAATTGTTGATATCGTCAAGAAAATTTTTATGAAATTTTAAAAACGGAAATTTTTGAAATACGTATAGTCAAGCGGGAAAAAACCACTTTTCAGATTTTTGGCCAGAACTTTTTAATGGTTTGACATATCGAAATGCTGATTATACAGGTAGCTATGCCTAGTCGTAAGCTTTCTTATGAGCTATAGAACACCTCTGTAGGGTGTGCCGTTAGCGAGAAAAATTGTCCCAAACTGGCGGGAAAAAAACCCAATGCGGGAAAAAACCCATATGCGGGAAAAAAACCCACCCCAAAAAATTTTTGGCAAGCTGCCAGGAGCATTTCTAACCATTCCAAATGAAAGAGCGGGTTGTTTTTAGTACAACTGCATCAAAATATATTAGTTTTTGTATTAAAATTGAGGTCATATGGTCATTTGAAAATGTTGTATCTTTAACACATAAATATAGGCAAATTTTGGAAATTTTTTAAAATTGTTTATTTTCGGCAGTTTAAGCATCCTATCGTGTAGAAAACGTGTTTTTCTTGTATTTAGAGCCAAACTAGACCCATTTTAAGGCAAAAATAAGCATTTTTGGTCAAAATTGAAATTTTGGCTTGAAATGGCACCGTGTCCGATTTAGAGCCCCTGGACCACCCATAACAGTGTCGAACCCAGGTAAAACCTATACGAATTTAATCTATAGGCTCTATTAAACAAATGTATGTATTGGTTTGACCTTTCCGGTCAATGGTTAGAAAAAAAATTTAATTTTGAAAAGTGGGTTTTTTTTCCCGCCGTGGGTTTTTTTTCCCGCCAACTCCAGGTCACCCACAGGTCGCACCCAGTGGCGGATCCAGGATTTTGAAAAGGGGAGGGCCCGCTGAAAAATTTTCCGGGGGGGGTATCCAAATTTTTCCGGGAGGGGGGGTAAAAATTTCTTTTTCAGGAACAAAATATTTTTACAAGAAAATTAAAATTGTGTATGGAAAGGGTAGTTAACTTGCCAATTTGAAAACAACTATATCCCGTGAGTGAAGCAAAGCATGGAGAATTTACACAACAAGTACGCGGGGGTCTGGGGGCAGAGCCCTCATAAGTTGAAGAATTTTTTGAAATTTGAAAACAATCCGTCATGCAAACTTTTGAAAAGATTAAATAAATGAAATGGAGATATATATATGTACATATAGTAACTTTACGAAATGAAAAACTTGCAGTAAAATAGTATATATATATATATATATACAAGGAATGGTGACAATAAATAGGACAAGTTACAAGGGCAAGAAAGATAATGTGCAAAACGGGGGGGTCTGGGGGGCGGAGCCCCCTAAATTGAAAGAATTTTTCGAAATCGTGGAAAATTCAGCAATTCAAATGCTTAAAAAGAATAAAAGATTAGTTAAGTAACACTTAAAATGAGATATTGAGTTGTATAATCGATCAGTGGAAAACCAAAACGGGAATTGGATGCTTTTCTGAATTTTTCACTTACACAATTTATTCTAGAGCACTTTTAGAAGCTGCCAATTATCAATCCTGCATTTCCCATTTATATATATATATATAGATATATGTATATATATTAGTGTTGTGCGCTGAACAAATTGCCCGCTCCGGAGCTCCGGCCGGAGCGGGCTGTCGGAGCACCGGAGCTCCGGAGCTCCGCGGAGCTCCGACTGTTTGTGGAGGTTAAAATTGTAAAAATTTTATTTTAAGCTAAGCTAATCATTTTTGCAATGAAATGCACGTCTACTCACTGTTTACTATATAACGCGTCGCATTTTTATGTTCAGAATCTGATTCGTTTGCTATACACATTTGCTCTATTTGCTAGCCCGTATTTTTGATCTGAAATGAGTTCAGACTTCGACAACTTTTCACGACTTGTGGCTGTTTCATTATATACATGCATTATGTTATGTTACATTATGTTGCGTTTACATAAAAGCCAATGTTAATTTACTGCCGTTTAGTTCTAATGTCTCACTTTTTCAAGATTTGCTAAGTTTAAATTTTATAGATTAGGACTCCATAAAATTCGTTACGAGAATTTCGTCAAAAATTAAATTTTTGAATCCATGTTGAATTATTGCAACTTTAACAAACGTGGACCAGATTTGCTTTTATCCACTGTTTAACTTTTAAAAAGTATGTAATCATAAAATAAATTTGAACAAGGAGAAATTATGTCTGAAAAATATTAGAAAAGATGTGTGAGATGAAAGCAAAGAAAATGATTTCATGATTTCATAAGACGAATGGATTTCATCGGAAAAGGGGGATAATTGATGGATTAATGGATTAATTAATGGGAATTATATATAATTAAAAAGTTGTATTGAAACAATTCTTAGAGGTCGTATAGCTTAGAATTATATTTAAATTTTCACTTTTATCATCTGGACAAGTTGGAAAAAATTGTTTCCAGAAACCGAATCATACAACAGTCTTGAGAAAGTAGAAAAATTATTAAAAATAATTACGAGCACTAATTAGGGGGAGCGCGTTAGCGCTCCCCCTAGAATAGGGAAAATTTGACGCAATGTGTATAATCTGGACATTGTTTGGCCTGTGGCCAGCGGAGGAGTGGACCGATCGGGCTGAAACTTGGTGTGTGAAGAGCCTGTGGGCAGGGGTACATGCTGTG
>JASAND010008429.1:0-26862 GCA_030248195.1 Trissonchulus latispiculum
CTCCCCAGAGCTTGGTACGTTGGCTGACCCCAGCCAACCGCTGTAACTGTAAGTCTAGTCTATAGTTTGCTTGTTTGTGTTTGACTGAGGGATCATCCCTGTATTCTACTGTATTGTTATATTACTATAATTTGTTGTTCCTATCCTTATTAAAGTGTATTTAGCTAGGCTAAGTCTTTCTGAGCTCCTGCTAGGTAGGTAGTTCATTCTTAAGTGAGTGAGAGTGCGAGTCATCTCGCCCTTAGGATCGGACTATTTACTGCGTATATTGTCTGGCGAGGTTGTCCCGACCGTCTCCTGTAGTCGGTCAGTTATCCATCTGTGCCACGGTCTCCGCGTCCGCTACGTCTGGGCGTGGTAACGGTGTTAGTACGTAGGTTGAAATACTAACCCCGCTACAGTTATTCAATTTTTTCGATTTTCAAAATCCTTTGATCTTTGCCGCTTTTCCAATTTTGACTGGCTATTACTCGCGACTCACTCAATGCAAAAATTTTTTAATTGGATTTTCAGGACCGCTTACGTGTCCGCTTTCATGCGATATATGTGGCTTTTCAAAATTTGAAAATCTATTTTTTCGAAAAATACCACTTTTTGACCCAAAATTTCGACAATGCAAATCCAGCAAAAGTGGGTAAAAATACTATTAACATAAAGTTTAATCTGAGCTGAATCCAACGATATAAAGTTTTCGTGGCTACGACTTATATTGCATCCGCAACGAATTTTTAAACAATTTCGCTTTTTAGCCGGTTTTTGGCTAGTTTACGCTATTTGCGGCATATCAATGCACAATATAGCACAACTTGTCAGAAATCAGCTGAAATAGGAAATTGTGTAAAAATTCGTTGCGGATGCAATATAAGTCGTAGCCACGAAAACTTTATATCGTTGGATTCAGCTCAGATTAAACTTTATGATAATATTATTTTTACCCACTTTTGCTGGATTTGCATTGTCGAAATTTTGGGTCAAAAAGTGGTATTTTTCAAAAAAATAGATTTTCAAATTTTGAAAAACCACATATATCGCATGAAAGCGGACACGTAAGCGGTCCTGAAAATCCAATTAAAAAATTTTGCATTGAGTGAGTCGCGAGTAATAGCCAGTCAAAATTGGAAAAGCGGCAAAGATCAAAGGATTTTGAAAATCGAAAAAATTGAATAACTATCGCAATTTTTAACGAAATTAGCTGATATTCGGCATTCAATATGATTGGGACATGGGCTAATGTTCCGCCGAACGGCTAGTTCCTGGCTTCTACTGATCTTTCAAAACTTAAAAAATCGGCTTATTTTGATGAATTCTAATTTTTAAAAAATTTTTTTTCAACCAAAAGAAAGTTCTTGTCATGACGGTTCAGAAAATATATACATTGCTGCAGCAAAAATGTACCGGTAGTTCAGTATAAACAAAACAATTTCGCTCCCTACATTTTTTGGTCAGACTTTAGTGAGTGTTATAGATATTTGGGCTATATATTACAACGGGTTCTGAAACAATATATACAGAAAAATGTAGTCTTTCAGCACAATATCGGAAAACAATTTACAAAACAACTTTTTCTCCGCAGCAGAACAACGCTCAAACAGCTCTATCAATGGCTTTGAAGTACATTGTTTGGTAGTTTTTTTACAAGATATTGTGCTCTGCTCTTTCTGAAATAGATATTAAGATAAGATAATATTGACCCGCTGAAGCAACATATTTTATCAGATTTCTAAGTCTCCACAATGCCACGTATAGGTAGATGTTTTTGGGCTTGTCAGACTATGATTCGTGGTGATAACCAGAAATTGCGCAATACATTGTTTTAAATATTTTCGATATTTTTATTAACAGTAAATACATTGCACTAGAAACCGCGGGACTAGATGGCCGGGCCGAATGTGAGAGCAGGTCGGGCTTAGTGCTTATCGCTTCCATAATTTTGTTTTAAATGGTTGTCACAGTTTTAGTGCAACCTACAATTGGTTAGAAATTAGTTTTCCTTTTGTATTTGTCCTACATTTTCTCGGGCGGGATCAACACTTGAAATAAGTGTCTCATATTAGTTTGGGAATAGAAATGTTGGAAGGACTCCACTTCATATGCTAGATTTTAAGCTTTTTACAAATTGTAACCAAGATGGACGGCATAAAACGGCAAATACTGAGCTATTATCTAATAAACAAATTAAATAAAAACTCACTCCTGAACTGTTTTTGTAAATCTAGTAGGCAGACTAAAGATTCCAATTTCGGAGCGGGCCGGACCAGGCCTGAGTACAGCAGGCCGAGCCGAGCTGAGGTTGAAATGTTTTGGAACTGGCTGGGCCGACCCAAGTATATTTACGAACCTTCCCTGAAAATTTCGACCCGTAAAAGATTCTACATTGCATCACACATGGGTAGGAACCGTGGCAAACATAAAATCTTGTACTAGGTTTTATATTTTAAGCTTGTTTTATTAAAGAATGTACATTACCTAAACATGAATACTTTTCCCTTGTTGCTGCTATTTTATACCTTTTTAAGGTTAGGGGTCGCTTTGGTACAAAACAGGTAGTCACCGATTTCGCTCATTTTCACACACACATGTGTATGTCGTTGTCAAATAGCAAAACGTGCCAGATCCTGAACTGACTAAACATTTTCGGCAGATTGCAATCTGACATCTCAGATAGCAAAACTGTGTTTAACCTGCAGAGTTACGCCTACGTGACATGTCAGATCGTGAACTGACCAACACAAACGTGTCAGATTGCAATCTGACAAATTTGACTTTGTCAGATTGCAAAATCTAGTTCTACTTTCCGCTAAATTTGTTTTCTATGTTTTATTTATGTAAATTATTTATTAACGTAAAAACCGATTCCATTGCCTTTGTAATGCAGAATATAAATATTTTGCAACTTTGTAGCTCAGATTGCCTTCAAACACTGAAAAATATGAATGGCTAGCCGCCGGCCGGCCGGCGGCCGGTCGGCCGGTGGCCGCTGGCTAACAACGGCCAACGGCCGGCCGGTCGGCCGTCGACCGGCGGCCGGCCGGTGACATTTTTCGGCGGCCGTCGGCCGGCCGCCGGCCGGTTCAACCCGGCCGTTCTAAAACACTATTAGCAACTAGTCATTGTATCCTAAACTCGTAAACTAAAGCCGACTAACTCCCAGATTACCCAAAATAACTGAATCACTGACATTTTATAATGTACTTGATGAGTACTACCCGTCCTAACAAAAAGCCACCAAAGATTTCGAAGGTCACCGAGAAGATTGGTGTAATAGAGAATGCTAGAAAAAAAGAAGAAAACAAAACAAGCGCTGAGTATCATCTACTCCGAACATATGACATTATCCAGCTTCGTGACGGACCTCGTCTAGTAAAGAAGCCAAAAGATGAAGGCGGCAATGTGACTTATGTAGTACCTTATGAAGAAATATTTTTCAAAATTCAGCAAGCCCACATCGAGCTTGGACACGGAGGCCGATTAAAACTTTTACATCATCTCAAAAACTGCAAAACCAATATTTGCAAGTGTAAGGCGAAACTCTGCAGGTTTAACACAGTTCTGCTATCTGACATGACAGATTGCAATCTGACAAAAATGTTTGGTCAGTACTCAGTTCACGATCTGACATGTTTTGCTACTTTGCTGCTTGTTTTGTTTTCTTCTTTTTTTCTAGCATTCTCTATTACACCAATCTTCTCGGTGACCTTCGAAATCTTTGGTGGCTTTTTGTTAGGACGGGTAGTACTCATCAAGTACATTATAAAATGTCAGTGATTCAGTTATTTTGGGTAATCTGGGAGTTAGTCGGCTTTAGTTTACGAGTTTAGGATACAATGACTAGTTGCTAACAGCTAGCAGAAGATTGAGAAAGAATAAGTAGTCGGTATTGTTCGACTAGTTAAAAATTTTATACAGCTTAGCTATGTAGCTGATTAAAACTCAACACATTCAAACTTTAAATAGTTGAAAAATTAGATTATCTAACTTTGATAATAATTTTATTAATTATCTAACAGATTAAATAATTTATATAACACATAAATAAAACCTAGAAAATTTTATAGAATGCATTTGATAAGTAAACAACATAAAAATAGGCTTATATAGGGGTTTTCGGGGTCGTAGAATACGCATCTGAAGTCCGTTTTTCGATCCAGCTTTTTGTTAGCTCAGGCTAAGCTTACATCTTAAGCTTAGAACTTTAGCTTATTGAGCTAACAAAAAGCTGGATCGAAAAACAGATTTCAAATTCGTGTTTTACGACCTCGAAAACCCCTATATATATCTTTTCAGCAAAATCGAAGACAAAAACTTTTTCGGTTCCTCATGGACCCCCCTTACCAATCTAAATTTTAAAATTTTTAAACATTTTTTAAAATTGTAAAGTTGTTGCATTTTTGAAATCAGCAGGTCTGAAAACCTACCCCTACCAAATTTCAACTCAATCCGTTAAAGTTTGCATCTTCAGTACTTCTTCGAAGCTATGGGGGGAATAATGGGAAAGACCCGAAATTTCTCACATATAGCCAAATGTGGCATTGATCGAGCTGTTAATTTCAATCGAACTACACGTCTAAAACCCTACTTGTGCAAAATAACTCTATCTATACAACTCTTTTGCACTTTTCCTGTGTAAAGACTGTGCATATAAATCAGATAATGCACAGTGCAGCGTGCGTATAACTAAGTTATACGCTCGCTGCACGCTGAAAGGCCTTGTCTCTAATCTAAGTTGCTGAAGCATACAGTTGCCTGCATGCTTCAGCAGTGTGTACAGCTGAGCTCCAACCAAGACAGCTCTGCTGCACACCAAAAAGTAGGCCTCCCAGCCATAACAAACCATAATTCTGCTGCCAGTTAATGTTGAAATTTGTCTAGACTTAGCTGTCAGCTGCAACATAAATGAGTAAGGTTTCATCAAATAAGGATAGGTTGAATCGTTGTATAAGTACTTTACAACACACCTTAGCGTTGTTCACTAATTTCTACTGCGTACGTCGTATAGGAAGCTGCGAGTGTGGGGCACGAGTACGTATTTTGTAACTACAAATCTGTCACAGCTTGATATTTTAGTTTTTTTAATTTTTAAATTTTTAAAGAAAGAATATTTGGCTTGTCTTTGAGAACATATGAACTTATATATGTCGTTGTCAAATAGCAAAACATGTCAGATCGTGAACTGACCAAACATTTTTGCCAGATTACAATCTGTCATGTCAGATAGCAGAACTGTGTTAAACCTGCAGAGTTTCGCCTTACACTTGCAAATATTGGTTATGCGGTTTTTGAGATGATGTAAAAGTTTTAATCGGTAGTCGGTATGGTTTTAGTTAAAAGTAGTTAAAAATTTTATACAGCTTAGCTATGTAGCTGATTAAAACTCAACACATTCAAACTTTAAATAGTTGAAAAATTAGATTATCTAACTTTGATAATAATTTTATTAATTATCTAACAGATTAAATAATTTATCTATAATACCTAGAAAATTTTATAGCATGCATTTGATAAGTAAACAACATAAAAATAGGCTTATATATGGGTTTTCGGGAACACGAATCTGAAGTCCGTTTTTCGATCCAGCTTTTTGTTAGCTCAGGCTAAGCTTACATCTTAAGCTTAGAACTTTAACTTATATTGAGCTAACAAAAAGCTGGATCGAAAAACAGATTTCAGATTCGTGTTTTACGACCCCGAAAACCCCTATATACATCTTTTCAGCAAAATCGAAGACAAAAAATTTTTCGGTTCCTCTTGGTCCCCCCTTACCAATCTAAAATCTTAAAATTTTTAAAATTTTTTTAAAATTGCAAAATTGTTGCTTTTTTAAATCAGCAGGTCTGAAAACCTACCCCTACCAAATTTCAACTCAATCCGTTAAAGTTTGCATCTTTAGTACTTCTTCGAAGCTATGGGGGGGATAATGGGAAAGACCCGATATTTTCAATAGGTGGATGACTAAAGGTGATATTTTCAAAGATCGAGAGCCCAAGTGTATTTTGATTATTGTCATCCAATAATACTTAAATTTGTTGCGAGTTAAACACGTTCTATTCAGTATTTCGGCTACAGCATGAGATGTTAACACCAAGTTAGGTTAGCATGGCGTAGATTAGCCGTAGCTTCTGATTTTTAGCCTAGCTAGGTTTTAAGTTCATTTTAACCTTAGTTACTCTGAAGTGTACATTTCTGATTGTTGATTTGCATCTCGGCCGGCGGCCGGCCGGTGTCCAGCTACCGGACGGCGAGCGAAAGTAGTCAGCCAGCGGCCGGCGGCCTCGAACACTAGTATTAGTAGCTATCTACAAGCTTTTAGGAAATCTTTTGCAAATTTGACCAATCCTTTTGAGTTTAAAACCAAAATTTTGATTCGGCAGTCCTGGGTTTATTCTCTTTCTTTTAATATCAAGCCCTGACAAAACATTAAATTGGCTTGCTTATCCTCATACTCCTTTGTAGAAAGTATAGTTTTTGTGATTGTGGGCAATGTTATTTTCGGCGTCAACATGTTTTGGTTCTTACATTCTGTTTAGGCTTTATGGCTTGCTTTGAGTGGTCATTTTTGATTAGTGATACTAGTCATGCTGTCCGACAAATTTCTCCAATAACAGAGCTGTCGGGAAAGCCATTTGGTCTAGAATTGCATAAACAGGATGACGATGTCAACAGTACAGTTATTGTTCGTTTTCTGCCAGTAGAGAAACGTCATGATGATGAAAATGTTTTGCTGGACTTTCAGTGGAAAACCGAAATAGGAGCACGAAGTGTGTCCGTTGATGGGAGAAAATGGTTGGAGTATGTCAATTTTGATGCTGCAAATGCGTCAATGGCAGCATGTCGATTACGCCAACACGACCTGCACTATCTGACTTTCTTAGAAGCCAACATCATGTCTCTCCCTACGAACCTTAAATTCAAAATTTTCAAAGCATTTTTGGGTCGCCACTACCTTGTCATCGATATTTCTGTGTGCAAGGCAAAACGATACAGACTGGTCAACGAAGAAATAAGCAAACAACAACAAGCAACCAGTCTTCCATTATTGTCGGTTCGCGCAACTTTATTCAGTGAAAAATATTCCAGCCTTTGGTTAGGATTGGAAAATCCTCAAAATGCCTTGAGCGATATTCAGATTAGATGTGGCGATGATGTAATCCTTTATGCTCATCGATTCCCGTTGCGAAAAAGTCCGGTCTTGGAGCGGCAAATGGAGGGTGGTTTTCGGGAGAAAGAATGTGATATATTGGAAATGTCAGATTATTACAGTTCCACAGTAAAAATATTTCTTGAATATCTTTATTTTGACAGCATCAACACTGGAATTGAAGATAAAGATACCTTCAATTTGCCAGATTTAGTAAGAATGGCTGATTACTATCTGCTGCCTGGGCTACTCCATATTGCAAAGTTGGAATTACAAAATAACGTGAATGTGCAAAATATGGGAGAATATTTGTTGTTGGCCCACCTTTTTCAATTGACAGAATTGAAAGATCAGTGTTTGACTGCGATCAAGGACAATTGGAACAGGTTTTCATTGTTGCCAGAGTTCAAGGCTATTTTAGCTGAAAAAGAGCTTTCTGATGTGATAGCGGCGCTGGAACCAATGCCAGCAAACACGATTAGACGAATTTGTTGCTACTCTAGGTAATGGTATTACTTAAAACATGTGTTGTTATCTGATTAAATCCATTTAGATTACTTTTAACTGAACTGTAATTTACAAACTTTGCTTTTAGAATTTAGGTTTCCCCGCAACAGCTGATCATGCTGCTATTTATTGGTTAGCCACTTTTTTCACACAAAAATACCCCTTTATTTTTGCATGTCCTCTATGTTATTTTTGTCATCTGTTAAAATTGTTGAGGGGCGAAAGTGTTCCCAAACAATGGGTTACTTTTCCTCAAATCGGTTTTGTGTTTTCTCAATCGGTCATTGCCCAAGGCCGAAGAGCTCGGCTCACAGTCAAGCCTTAAACTCAGTACGTTATTTGCGAATTTATAGACACAAAGTTTGTAGCTTTGTATGGAACAGTGAAACATAATTCAGAAGTAGTATGAAATTATATACAGGAGGCTCAATAAGCCCGCATGATCTCACGGTCACGACACAATCGAATTGCTCTGCTTCTGCCAGAACTCCGAAATTTCACTGGCTCCAGCCTTGTTTTTGGAACTTTGTATCCTACACAAGACACGAGTACAGGGGTATAGAAGAGGGGAAAAATTGCTAACGGCTCACAGCCCCCGACAAAAATTACTACGATTTTAACAACCTTCTGAGATGGTAAGAAGAAGGTGAAAAAATGTGTGACAAGTTTACATAGGTAGTTAAACCTGGGTACGTTGGGGAACCAAGTACACCTAGTATGCATAACCAACTTAACAGAGGGTTAAACCGGATTTAGACGTACTTTAGTAATTTAAATAATTTAGGATTTAGAAGGAAACTGGCCTCTTCGAATGAGCACACTAACGTTGTAGACCGTTCAGGCTTTCAGCGTGAGTAGCCAATACGTCCGGCCAAAGCCGCCGACAGGGTGTCCAGGTCTGCGGCTGCCGTCATATTGTGGTTGGGGGAGTCGAAACATGCATGTCTGTTGCTCTAGCGATCATGACTTGGCCAGGCGGAGAAATGAAACCATTTCTTTTCATTGAAATTTATTAATTTATTTGTGTTCTGGACAACAAAATCTGGGTTGTCTGTTTATTTTATTTTAGGGTGAATCGTAGATGAGTGGATGCTTTTATCGACCTTGGATAATTTTGCAGTTTGCAGCTTTACTTGTTTCGCTGGTTTCCGGAATTTTCAAGAAGAACTTTTACTCTTAATGTCAAGCAGTGTACTCGCGACATTTGTACCTATATCTGGTTAGATGCACAGTAACGCTTTTAAAAATGAGCTTCTGCATATCATTATTGAACACTTTCACATAAGGTCTCGTTTTTAAATTATTACTTTTGACGGAAGTTTAAAGGACGAATAGTAGATTAAAATCAAAACCATTCAGTGGCATATTTTCCTGAGGCATTCGATGTGGACTTTGGTCTGGGTTATCGTTAATACTTCATTCCATTGTTCATCTCATACATCACATATATATACATGACAAAAAATTGATTAAACACTACCAGATGTTTTAGTTCTTCTTTTGATTTTGAGTTTGATTTGAACCAGATTCTGATTAAGGCATGTGTGAAACTGAGCTTCTGAAAGTAAAGATGACGACCTTGTAGGTGCTGACAACATCGATGGCACAACCGGCAAACCAAAACTTAACCCAATATCAGTTGATTCAATTTGCTGGCTCAGATACTGTTTATTGACGTGCAAACCCTATGTAATCCATTCATCTTTCACGGAGCTGAAGTGGTACATACTTTAATCGAGACGGTTGTTTGCTGTGGAATGTTTGCTTTACGGGGATGTCCAAGCTATGGAAGAACTCCCTGCCGAAGTATGCAAAACCGTAACACAATTGTTTTCGTCTATAGTAGTCGCACATAGCTCTACCTATGTGCAAAATATCATGCTTTCGTTCATTTCCGCATCCGCAAAGATTTTAAGTATTCCTTTAGTTACCGTCTAACAAGAGATTTTGAGGACACCATTATGGCGGATTCAGCAGATCTGTAGCGACATATTGGAAAATAACTGCAACATAAGCACTGTGGTCCCATTTGAGGAAGAACTTTTGAAGAATAGTAAAGAACAGGTAGCGTAATTTTGAACAGGTGAATGGTTAATTGTAGGGGTGGAGCAAATCACATTTAGAGCTTTCTGTGTCAGATGGCTATTACAGGTAGGAAGAGTAAGACGCTATGTGTAATAGATCTTTACTGGATTTCTCTGATTTGGAGGGGGTCGTGATCTCCAATAAATCTTTGTTCGGTTCGGGGTCGTATGTAGTTGGTTAGGGCTAGAAGACTAGGCTAGACTAGATCTGATTAGGATCCAAGTCACGAGTCAAAGTCGGCACGCAAAGATGACTCTTCGCTTAGATTAATGCACCGGCTGTAGTGGTGTTCTGACAACCAGGGCTCAATAGCTGACCTAAATGGGGTCAAACGGGGTGAGTTCGTTTTAGGCAGGGGAATTGGGATTTATAGTCTCAATGGGCGACTGTCGTTTCAACTCTAACCTCAATACGGATAGAGTTGGGGATCTCTGAAACGTACGCGAAAGCCGAAGCAGCTAAAAGGATAATTATTTATTATTACAAATTGAACACACAGGGTTGCTAAATTCCAGCAGACAATGGTTCACTGATTGCAGTTACAGATGTAGAATTAACAGTATTACAATATACTGTCTGCCAGAATTGCCTTTTTGGTTTGGTTGACGGGTACTTTCGCGATCAGGGCTAACTATCCGGTTTCGGGGTCGTTACAGTACAATCTTCAGGTTTATATACCCACTCTAGTGCTGGTATGGGCTAACTAAACCGGTACCCTATATGCTTCAGTTCAACTCAACTCTTAGGCTCTTTGCTAGCCTCTACTGTGACTCTGTCCCGTACAGTAACTCTTGGGACCACACACATCAGATATGCTAATTAACACCTTTTATAATCCGAATCGGTTGGGAGCGAGGTTGGCTTTGCTCTGGCGTCTCCGTATAATTGACTGCCCAGAATAACTGCATTTCGAGAAGAGGTCCGTCTCTAGACTGGATAATGACAGTTACAGGCCGGGAGAGTGTCGGTGATTGTCGGAAAGGTCGGATCGGCTTCCTCAGATAATTATCTCAAAATTACTACAAGATATGGGACTAGATTGTCAATAGGTTCAAAGAGAGGCTTTAGTGGTGAGGATCAGGACATACGCTGTACCACTTTCACTGAACATGATTCTTTTAAAGTTCAAATGTAGACCGAGATGTTTTGGTTTCAAAACGGTGATCCAACAGTGAAACAGGCAGCTCTCTTCGTCTCCGCTATATGCTACGCCTCAGACTGCACCAAAACGCATCCAACAAGTACCTAATCAGATAATTCCAACGGGAAGGCTGAGAGAACAGGATACAATAGGATCTACTTCCGGATCCTCTGACTTCTAGACCACAGAACAGGATAAACACAGGATACACTGGCAACGAGCTGCACTGAGACTTCCCAACTAGAGCGACTGACAGACTGATTCCAGTAGCAATTGACGCGCTTCGAGCGGAGAGACTGACCAGCTACCTGAATCAAATGGGTTAAAACCCATTAGAAACAGAGGTGGTGGGGATTAGAACCCCAGCAACTATTGTCCGGACCGATTGGCTTTCACGTGCGGGTTCAAGACCCGAAGTGTGTATTGCGTAACGTGTAACGTGTTATTTTGTACTTTTCGGGTGAAAACAGACGAAAACTGACGTTTTTGAGGATCAAACGAATGAGGAGGACCAAGCTTGGGGCCGTTCCGGCATACTTGGCTAGATATGCAAATGAGGCTCTGACCGAGCCTCTCAAGGGCATAGAGTCACGTGTTCACTACTCAGCATTCACTACAGACCTAAACTACAGCTAACTGACCTACTCTATCTACTACGTATTACCCAGTAAGTGTAACCTATTCGTTATAATTGACGAATAATACTTAATTAAGGAACAAATCTGGCCACTAAACATGATAACGTTGATTACTACCGATTATTACTGACTACTACTTATTACAAACTACTGGTTGCTAACCAAGGCCTATTTTACGCACTACAGGCCTAATCTGACTTAATAGCGACAATTATAACCCTAACCTGGGTTGGTAACCTACTATTGGGTTCATACCTGAACGGCAGGTCAAATTTCACTGACCCTTGTGGAAGCGAATTTGGGTACCCCTTGTGAGAGCAATTTTTCTTAAGCGTACTTTTGAAAGCGATTTTTAAGCTTTTTTAACGGTTTTTAACGAAAAACAGCGATTTTTTAGCTAAAACATCGTTTTTCGGACGTTTTTTAGCGAAAAATAGTAACTTTTAATGAAAAATTCCGGCGTAGCCGGAAAATTTTGCGAAATTTTAGTCGTAAAACCTATTTTTTGGGCAATTTTCTTACCCCTTGTGGCCAATTTTCTTACCCCTTGTGAGAGCAATTTCGAGACCCCTTGTGGGCGAATTCGGGGTGGGGGGGGGTAATTTTCCCCCCCCCCTTTCCCCCCCCCTTGTCCACCTGTGATTGGGTTCCTAAACCATATTACCGCAATTATGTAAATGAGGTTACCACCACTCTTAACCTGGGCCTAAAATCTAACTAGATAATAGTGGATTGCCTCTTTCTTGCAGAGGGCCCGCACCCTGGATCGAGTGACTTACGCAGGCCTCTGGGGGTCAATCTGTAACCGGATTTCACATACTAACAACAAGTAACAGTTACTAACAATCCTAACTAATATTACGATACTAACCGTTATTACTGGTACTAACTATAATTACTAGTGCTAACTATAACTACTAAACTGACTGGTATAGAACTAACCTGTTATTTCTAACCTAACCTAACTGTTTATGATGTATGTTCTAATTATTATACCTAACTACTGCTTAGTATTATTGCCTAACTAGTTGTTTCCCTTCGGACTACACTCAAGGCCTCCGCGAGGGGTTTACATGAGCAGTCCCATTCATACGGTTATGAACACACAGCAAACGTAATCTCATTCATACAGGCTCACACATACTACTTTCACAAGCTCATTTAGACAGTAGACACACGCATACAATCGTACCTATACTATTTCGCGCATACTATTTCAGTCATACATTCACAGTTACTCGCACAATCATTCAGACACAGTTATGCAACATTCACACCTCACGCATACTTGACTTCTTTCACAACCTCAACTGGAGGAATTAACGTGAGGAGCCGCACTTATACAACACAGCACAATTATGATCCTATCAGTACTAGAATGGGGGCTAATTCCCCAGACACTAACCTAACTAGTTCTTAATAATAGCTACAAATGCGTGGAAGTGAGTTATATTTCGGGAATGGCCCAGAAATGGCCATTCCCACGTGATCACCCGTGTGTATTTTCTTTGTATTTGTGTGTGTAAAAGCCAACGGGGACAATAATTGCTGTTCAAGCAATTATTACAAAAATACACTAAAGGACAGCTTTAATTAAAGGGGAGTCGGTATTCCCCAGTTAACGTCTTAATAATTAATATATTAAACAACATTTAAGAGTTGGATTTCCTGCTTTTAGAGTGTTTTAAGAAGCCTCATGTTTTTATCCGGCAATGGTTAAAAACAATACAAGGTTATAACAGTGGCTTTTGAATTGCGATGTAAAAACATGGCCGGCAACTCTGATTGCCGGCTGTGGGGATAAAGGGGGTTCCTAACCTGAAAGACCTACTCCCGGGGAGTGGCCTAACTCCCCTTTCTCAAGGGGGGTAGGTGAGGGTCATCCCTTAGAACTGACTACCCAAGTTTGTGTTGATTTTAGGGTAAAAAATTGGGTTTTGGAGTGAAAACTGAGGAGGTTAAAAAGAGGTAAAAGTGGTGGTTTTGAGGTGGGTTTGTGAATAGAAATAAACCCAAGATAGTTTATTTGTAAATTGGGCCGAAAAGGCTTTTTTAGGGAAAAATACATAAATTGAAGGAAACGACGATTTTAAAACCTTTTGATGAGAGTGATTTGCGAGGTTCGACTGCTCGCAAATCACCAGGGAAGGAGCATGAAAAACCCACGAACAATACCCCGGAGGGTGGGGCGAAAGGCTCACACCCTCACAAATACAACTATATGAAATGATGGGCACTGGGCCCGAAAAGTGTTAGAAAAATGGTCTTCCGGGGTCCGAAGACCCGGGGAAATAGTGATAATGGAGGGACCCGGGGACCGCCTTTCAGGCATAAGGGTGCCCGGGCCAGAAGCAGTGCACCCCGTGAGCCGTCCGAAGACATATGGGTTCACAGGGGCGGCCAGATCGTGAGTGCCTGGCTGGCAGGAGCTGAAAGGAAAACCCTATGGGGAAAGGGGGGAAGGAGGGAGATGCTTAAGTTCAGGCCTCCGTATAATTGGCACAGAACACATCTCCCCCTGAGACATACGGACAAAGTGGGGCTAATAATTAGAAGCTAAGTTTCTAAGGGGAGAGAGACCAACCTCTCTCCCCGACTGCCAGCCAAGCACTGACTGCAAACTGCTAATTGCAGTCGAGACCCCGTCAGGGGGCTGGCCTTTCAGCTTCTAACAGCTGATTGGCTGTTTTGGCGTGATCACGTTTTGCTATTGGGCTACCGATCCGTGACCTACGGTAGCCCACAGGCGCGTCTGGCGACTGGAGGACCCCCAAATTAATGGGAACAGATGACCCCTAACTCAGACAGAAAGACGGCCAAAGGCCGGATTTTAAGTATCAAGTTTTAAGGGTCACTGCTGGGGCCCATAAATCTGGAGTAAACAGAAGCTCCAATTTCTAGAAACTTGGTCCTCCAGCGGCCGAGACAAAAGGTCTCCTTTTGCTTAGTAGAAAGCAAAGGGGCCTCACCTGTTTGGTCCATCAAGGACCCAAAATGAAATAAAGACGAAAACAACTTACGTAAGACTACTAAGTACCTAAGTTAAACTACGAATATTAACCTACCTAGAATTATAAGTTACTTAAGTACCTATTACTACTGTATATGCATATTTTGTCTGTATATATTTGTCAACCTACACCTTATACTGAGTAGTGCAAGGCTGAACTTGGCCTTATATGGGTGGGAGGTCAGCGGTGACCCTTATAAGGTCACTATTATGTGACTTACGTGAATGAATGCATGAATGGCATTCGTTCACGTAAGGCCTGGGAGCTTTCCACGCTCCCCAGACAAACAGGCGGGCGGCCTAAGATGAAAGGCTGACCCGTAAAGGGAGAGAAGAAAAGGGAGGAGTTAAATAACTCCCTAAATAAGTGAAATTAAAACTAATACGTAAGAATAAAAACGTGCCATTTAACTTGTACTTTTTGTTGTTTCAGGAATTTAAGAAGAAGAAACTGTGTTATTATGTAAATGTTCCATTTGTTGTGTAAATGTTGTAATAAGGTGACATAACATGTGTTTTCTTGTTGTTTAAGGGGGATTTATGCCAAAATTGGGCATTACGCAACGCTGACGCAAAGGGGACAAAAGCGGGGAGGTTAAGGGAGTCTCAAATACGACCGCCCTTGCACAAGACTGATGTAATGGGGGTTTACGCAACCGTGGGAGGCCTCAATACGGCCATCCCACACATGTAGCGTAAGGGCAAAAGGTCAAAGGTTCGAATCCTTGCACTAAGAGTTGAGGTAACCTAGCCAATTACACACATTTTAAGTGATTCTAACACCTATGGAGTTCAATAATTAGTGTAGTTCAAGGGCCTCAATACTGTTATTACACACTGATTAAGCCCTGTTAAATAGTTGAATTATTGAGGTTTTAAGGCAATTCTGGCAGTTCTGACAGACACATAATACAGGTACAGGTTATAATTAACAGCCGCAGGTATTAATCCTTCTTACATACAATTACCTGGCAGGGATTACGGGGCTGGCCATGAAATCTTCAGTAGAACCAATTAATAACTCACTGGATTCACCTTTTTGATAGATTTCCTGGTAGGGCCTAGATTGTTCTTTACTTAGGCCACCTTGTACTAATTTTAATAACCTATTCTAGATTGCTAGGTGAGGCTGTAAGGACGCGAAATACCTTTTTACTGAATAAAACAACGATTACAAGGACAAAAACAGTGATTTCATTACATATGCGCTTGCTAATGTATTAAAATGCAATATGCTCACTACGATGAAAATATTAAGGTAGAAACCTCGAGAACTTCGCCGTGTAACAAACCGACAGCCGAATTTCCCCAGCCCTAACTTCTGATTTTTGCCCGATAACGTAGAAATTTTGTTCAGGGGTGTACTGGAAACTAATGAGTAAAAGACTTCAATATTTTTAAAATCTGGGATAAAAATATTTGAACCCTGCAGTTCCCCATTTAATGCCAACGCAAAATCTTAAACTTTTACATTTCCTCAGTGTGCATCCATGCAAGATTTTAAAGGTTTGGCCCAAAAATATCAAAATGCTTGAAGGGAAAGAAAATCTTTTAAAGATACTACGCTTAGATTCTGCAAAAATACGCATTTTAAAAGATTTTACATGTAAATTTCGTACAACTCATACAGTATAGATACGGGGTAGTTTTTTCAACGACATAAAAATTATGTAAAGTCCGATATAAATATGTGTGCAGTAAGTATATAATGAAAACTTTCAAACATTTGAAGTTACCGGTCTATTTTGGTTTTGTCCGGAATATGTCTTCTTTTTTCTTTCAAAAATTCCATATTTCAGCAAATTTTTTTCATCAAAAACCAGGGAATAGCATAAGAACAAAAATGTAGGATGTCTTCAATATTTTATTAGCATTTTTTGTTTTTCAAAATCCTTTCACTTTTATCGTTTATTGCTTGTTCCCTTTTTCAACTTTGACAACGCAATGTTCGCTCAGTTTTGATTGACTAAAATTAATTAATTAATTAATTGGCATCACCTTTATGTTAGTAAATGTCATTTTTAAAATTTGAATGTTGATTTTTAATTAATTGAAAAATTACCATGTTTTGATCCAAAACTGCAATATATACAATGGTTTCTACAAAATTGCATTTGAGTGAGTCTTAGTTTTTCATCTCAGTTGAATCCAACGATGTCAACGTGTTGTCCAACTGCACAAAAAATTGTCTGTGGAACAAAATTTTGATTTTAGTTTACAGGACTTTTAGTATATGTACTGTAAGGGAAGCAGGCATAGGAAAGATTGATAAGCCTGTAACGGAAGTTCAGCTGATGGTCCTTTGGTGTAGTGGTAGCATGTCTGTCTCGAGATCAGAAGGGCCCTCGTTCGATCCCCGGCTGGACCAATTCTTTACTTTCAATGGTGAGTGAAAAGCTGACCCTCCCTCTTCCCTTCTCTCTTTTAGGTCCTGGTTTTGTGGGTACGAGGGTGCCTGACGCCTCTCGTTCGGGCTTGTTCTTGGTTTCTTCCAGCCCTGGTAGAAGCGCTACATGACTCCAGGATATCCGCTACGCTACAGGCTGCCAGGATCCGAACCTGGAATCTCCAGGGGTCGATCCTAACAATGTGGGATTGAGTTGGATTCGGATCGAACTTATTTGGAATTCAATCCAAAAATTTTTGGATTGACTAAATCCTGCTTTGAATCCAGTCCGATCAAACTTTTTTTGGATTCGGATTGAGTTAATCCTGATTCAAATTTTCAACCTCATTTTCAATCCAAGTTTCGATCCCGCTATCAATCCCTTTTTTGGATCCTGTTTTTGACAGCATATTTGGAGTTACAGCTCGTTGTTACATGCTCTCTTGCTACTTGAATGAGCCAACAGGAGTGCAGCATTTTTTGGCAACAGTTCCAAGTGTGTTGCTTCTAATATTTCAACCTTTGCATTACCGGTTATAGGTTAAACTTTCACTCTCAGCTACATTCATTTTCTCTCACATTTTAGGCTGTTACTATATACAAATTTATTTAATTTACGCATTTATTTTCTGTATTAATAAAATTATTAAGCTAGCTGAAAGTTTTGAAAGTCAGCATTTGTAGCAAAAGATTGCCTTTTTGGCCTATCCGAACTTTTGAAAATTGATTCCTCTCGTTAGAGAAACTAATTCAAAATTCGGAGGGTGTACAAGACTGACTAGTACGCTAATTCAGTGCCACCCTGGGATCTTTTGCAATCCACCATCCCTTAAAAAACTCTTGAAATTTCAAGTTGTTTTGAGTTGGTATGGGGTGACCAATGGGACCAGGAAAAGTTTTGTTCCCGAGTTTGTCGAAGTCTTTCATGGAGGAGTTTTGTCCCATCATGGAGTATTTTGCGCTTTCCCCAGCCCTAACTTTTGATTTTATTGAACAATAACTTTAAAATGGGGAGTTTCTGTGGTGCTGAGTGCGAATGTGAAATCCGGTATGCAATTCAATTTTTCGTTAATTCAGTACCAGCTAAATGCTAAATGCTAAACTTCCCCCTCAAACCGTGCATAAAAACCGGATCCAAATCTTAACCCACCTCCCCTAGGTGGGTTGAAATTAGCCTGTTTCAACCCCATTTCAATCCCAAAATTCCAATCCCGATTCAATGATAGGACTGGATTGGGATCGAGTTTCAACCCGGATTGAATCCCTATTCAAAAACTTGGATTAAGTCAACCCCATAATGATAGGACTGGGGTTGAGTTTTTAATCCCATTGTAAATCCGGATTCAGGCTTCAACCCAGATTTAAACCTTTGATAGGAGCGGCCCCTGATGTTCCGTTCAGCTGAGCGAATGAACGAATGTTGAAGAAGCGCTTCAGCAAGCTAAATTAAAAAGATTGATGGATATCCTCTGTATTTTCCTAGTAAGTCGGTTTACGCACGAAAACATTATCCTTGTTGATTTTTGGGCTTAAGTTAATTTTCACTTAAGCTTTCTGATCCCGTCCGAAGGATTGTGAACCATCCCGGGTAAAATAGCTCTAACAGCACCTTTGAAAAGCCCTAACAAAAATGTACAGCAAATTGTTTCTCTCATTGTTTATGCTCGTTACCATATGGCCCTTCATTGATAAGATAAGATAAAATACGACAACACAAGGTACAGGTACATTTTCATCAAATTTCAAAGTTGAGACAATGAAACGTAGACAGATGTTTTTTAAGCTTCCCATTCTATGATTCATGATGATAACCAGAATTTTACACAGGATTTGATTTGGAAATTTTCAACATTTCAACATTTCTAATATCAGGGGCACTGCGCTACAATGCCTGGAGGGGGGCCATAATAAAACTTATACTCGATTGATTTCGAAGTCTATATCTTTCCTGAAAACAATATAAGATGTAAATTTAGAACAATTATTGCTGAGTTTATGCTGTTGATTTTTTTCCAGGGACCAGCTAAAGACGGCTTTTGATTGCTTCATAACAAGTTGAAAAGGAAACGCTTGTGTAGGGTAACTGGCGTTTCAAGAATGATCAGCCTGATAATTTAGTTTAGCTAACGGTCCTGTAGTGCAGTCGTAGCATATCCGACTTTTAACGCAGAAGGGCCATTGTTCACTTGCACGATTTGTACACGAATTCACATTATTTAAGGGAACGATGAGATGAATTTTTGCTCATTTTTCGCTCGCATATAGACGTCGGCCTTTATAGCATCGTAGTGACGACGCAGATCGAAGCGAATCGGCAGCCAAAATCAAATATCGATCGGATCAGCAAACTGGCAAGCGATCCGATCCGATCCAGCCTCGGATCAGACGAATCCGACCCGAGCATAAGTTAATTTTCAGTTGTAGATAATTAGTTTCAAATTTTTGGCTTTATATTGTGAAATTATTTTCGGACAATGCTATAAAAATAAAAGCAATTCTTGTTCTCGACTCAAGTCCTATACGCTTCTGAGTTGCTTTGTAAAAAAACTTGACCTCAAACATGGTATGTGAATCTTATTATATAACTCTGAAAATCAGCATAAAAAACGTCATTATCCGACAGTGATCCGTCATTAATTACTCTAAAATTCTTACTCAAGTATTTATTTCAATCTTCTGGAAATTGAATAACTTCAAAACTTTTTTGAGTAGTAGTAGTTTGAGGGTTATGCTGGGTGGGAGACATTTTCTAAACTGCACCAGCTGCTGTGGGAGGAAAAACAAATTATTAGCCAAACAATCCAATCCCGTCTGTTTCCGAACTCAAATTTGTTTATCAGCCGGTTGCACCAAATATGATTAACTTCTAACTAAAATGTTATTAGCTAGTCTTAATCTTATTTTAATCACATTCTCCGTTGCACCAAGCTAGTTAGATTTTAAAATCTGATTAGCTCTAAACCAATCAGTATTTTTCCTAGATGAGCTCTAGCAAATCAGGTACAAGCTTATGTCACATGATGACTTTAGTTAGATTTTTGCTAGATTTTAATAAGATGTTAGTCAGAAGTTAGTCAAATGTTAATCTTACCCCTGAGTAGAATTAAAATCTAACTAACTTTCCATTTGGTGCAACGGAAAATGGCCCTTAATTGGAAATTAATTACAAATTAATCTAATTAGATGTTAGTCACATTTGGTGCAACCGACGGTATATTTGATTGGGGGACAATTTTCTAGAAACTGTCATAATTTAGAAGAAATTAGAATCCTACAAACATTTCATTATTTCATGAAACATGCAAAAATACATCATCTCGCAGAATTCGGTGTTCCTTTCTAAGCCAACGCACTTGAGTTGGGTACCCCTTGCGAGAGCGATTTTTTCTTAAGTCTACTTTTGAAAGCTATTTTTAGCGATTTTTGCTGTTTCTCAACAAAAAACTGCGTTTTTTAGCAAAAAAATAGTAATTTTAAGTAAAAGTTCCGGCGAAGCCGGAAAAGTTTAAAAATTTTAGACGTAGCCAATTTTTTGGGCAATTTTCTTACTCTTAGTGGGAGCAATTTTGGGATCCCTTGTGGGCGACTTCACCGAGAAGGTGGGCATTCCCACCCTTGTCCACCTGTGGTGAACATACACATTTGTGGGAGGTCAGCCGTTAGCGATCAGAGCATGCGACTGAAGATGATAACACACAGCTTGCCTGCTGTCACACTCTTATATATTATGTACTCTTGATATTTACTTTTGGTAGTATTAACATTTTTTACTTGCTCTCAATTAAAATATGACTGGCAATAAGGTCATACTGCATGGTTTCAATTATTCTCCTTTGACGTTTCGGGTATGGAGAGTCCAAGTTTAAGCTAGCGAGCGATTACTATAGTAACAATTAGAATTCTCAACAATTTTTGAAAAAACGTTTTCGAAATTAAATTGGCGAAGAGACTTGCGCTTTTAACAGGAACATGTGCCCATGCTCAAATCTGAGTTTTACGAATACTGTACAGTTTATTTCGGCATAGAACTTTCTCAGCTTTTCAACCGTAAAGTTTGTTTTTATCTAGTCTTATATAAAACTGACTGTATGACAATCGCAAGGTGTATCTGTTTCCTTACTTTGTTTAGGATTGATGGTTGGTTTTTGTGTGGTCATTTTTGGTTAGTGCTTCGGACAACCGTGTCCGCCAAATCTCGCCAAGGATGGCACCTCTGGAACAGCCCTTTAATCTCTATTTGCAAACAAAAAATGAAGGGGCCAACGCAACGGTTACTGCCCGTCTTCAGTCATGTCATGGCGAAGAAAATGTCCTGCTAGACTGCCAGTGGGAGTTTGAAATGAGAGCACGAGAAGTGTCGTTTAATGAGGAAACATGGTTGGACTTTGCTAATTTCGATACTGTCAAAGCGTCAGCAGCAGCAAAACAATTACTACATCATGAACTTCACTATCTGGGACATATGGAGGCTAAATTCTTATCCCTGCCTGAAACAAATAAATTGAAAGTCTTCAATGCATTTTTGGATCACCATTCCATTATAATCGACTTATCAGTGAACAGAGTTAAACGAATCAATTTGATCAACTACAAAGCAATAAAACAGCAACAAGCAAACACAGATGGCGCGTCGCTATTCAGCGACAAATATAAAGGTCTTTGGCTAGGACTGGAAAATCCTCAAAACCCCTTGAGTGATATTCAAATTAAATGTGGCGATGATGTAATCCTATATGCTCATCGATTCCCGTTGCGAAAAAGTCCCGTTTTGGAACGACAGATGGAGGCGGATTTTCGAGGGAAAGAATCAAAGATTCTGGATTTGTCAGTATTTTCCAGCTCATCAGTCAAGTTATTGTTGAAATATCTTTACTTTGGTAGCGTCAAAATTGAAAAAAAATGGCGAATTTACCGCGCTTTTGGCTGATTTAGTGCGAATGGCCGATTATTATCAACTTCCTGGACTACTTCATATTGCAAAGTTGGAACTGCACAAAAGCGTAACTCCGAAAAATATGGGTGAAATATTGTTGTTATCTAATGTTTTGGAATTAACGGAATTAAAAGATCAATGTTTGAGAGTAATCAGCGAAAGTTGGGATTATTTCATATCCCTACCAGAATACGAAACCATAAAAGCGGATAAAGAGCTATCGGAGGTGATAACGGCACTAGAACCGAAGGAGTCAACGCCAAGCGATTTTTGGATATGTGGCACTCCATTTGTGGTAGGTATTTGTTGACATAAAATTAGTTCCTGCCGTTCATTGACTCTAGCTTGATTGGTAATACATTTTTAGCATCGACTTTTGATTAATTTGATTATTTTTGATCAGTTTGAAAACTAATCCACTTTGTCAAAAACTGCCAAACCCTACTTCCGGTTACGAATTGTAGCTAAGTAGGGACTAGCGTAGCGTAGCTAAGTAGTTACCAGCCGGGAGCAGAAAGCGACATTTGGGTGATGAATTTTTCCAAATTTTCGCCCAAAACTAGCGAAGACCCATGAAACCGGAGCAATCCCTTTGAGGCGAGCTCAGGCCCGAGGGAAAATCATACTTAGTTCTCCTCCAAGTTTAACTTCGGATTAGCTGGAGGCCCGACTCGATGGCCAAAATTTTCAGACCCGCCCTACTGCGATAAGTAAGGTTTTGTAGCAAGTATATATGGACATCTCTTTTTCATTAAGGGGGCGACTAAACTTTTGCCCAAACATCTTCCGATTTGATTCATTTTTGGCATGAATATGAAGCATGTGCGTGAGCAAAAAAAGTATCATCTCGTTTGTTCTTAGCTGCCTTTCTATGACCCGCTACGCTTCGAACAACCTGTCCCCCCGACCCCCCGATTTTGGCGACACCCAAATGTAATTACATAAAAATTTCACAGCTGTTTGGTTCAGTGAAAACAGTAACGCTTTGGCACAGCAAGAGAAGACATATTGGGTAACATGCACCCGGTATTAGCTTTGCTGTAACCCTAATGGTTAGAGAGCAATGCTAGCCCAAACTTGAAGAAATGTCAAAAATTTGGAAAATTTTGGCCACCGAATCGTATAACTTAAATGGGGTGCAAGCCCGAAGCTGAAATTTGGTATGAACGTACATCCCATAGGTCTACAAAATTGTGCCAAATATGAAGGAATTCTGCCGTGGCATTGTAGTTTTATTCCACTTGAAACATGAAAAATAGTTGCAAAATCCGTCAAAACCGGAATTTCTAAAGATTGTCCAATATACACAATATGCATATCAATCGATAGCTTTCATGATGCTGAACAACTTTTCTTCTTGGCGCAATCGCGTATTTGCCACCTATTTCAAGTTATTTTCGAAAAACTGAAATTTCATCGTTTGAAAGGACCACTGAATTGAGGGATTTTACCTTCAATTTGCCTTAGCTTAGAAGACCTGGCTGAGTTTTGAAAATGGATGTATCGGGTAGACCTCAGCCATTTACACCTATTTCGTTGCTTAACAACTGTGTTATGCTGTTTTCTTTTCGTGGCAGGCTGTACAGTCGCTAGAAGAGTGTACCAGTCAGGCAGTTGACTTGGCATTCAACTGGATACTCAAAGTAACAAACACGCATCCATTTACGAAGGAAACAAGTTTTATTTTATGCTATTGTGGCAGGGTCAGTAAGACTACATATCAGCACAATTTGAGCCAAATTTGTCAACGTTATCATGCTAGAACACTGTACGATACTTTTTGAACCATGCCAAACTGACGTTTTTTCATATTTCAAGTGGAATAAAACTATAATGCCACGCAGAATTCCTTCATATTTGGCACAGTTTTGTAGACCTATGGGGTGTATGTTCACACCAAATTGTAGCTTCCAGGGTTTTACCAAATTTAAATTATTTGATTCGGCGGCCAAAATTTTCCAAATTTTCGACATTTCTTCAAGTTTGGGCCAGCATTGCTCTCTAACCATTAGGTTACAGCAAAGCTAATGCCGGGTGCATGTTACCCAATATGTCTTCTTGTTGTGCCAAAGCGTAGATGTTTGCACTGAACCAACAGCTGTGAGAAATTTTTAAGTATTTCTGTTGGGTGCCGCCAAAATCGGGGGGTCGGCCACGTTCTTGGGGGTGTAGCGGATTATAGGAACGACTTTGGAATTAGAGACTACATACTTATTTTGATCACGCACATGTACTATATGCTTGCAAAAAGAATTGAAATCCAACAAACTTTGGGCATCCCCATTTTAGTCGCCCCCCCTTAAGACGTTTTCTGTTTAAATAAGCCCTAGATTTACAAAAGTCGGGGTTTATTATTTATTCCATTTTAGGAAGAGCGGCGAAGAAGATGGGACGAGATGCATTTATCTATATTCGAGGTTCCAAGTAGACCGAAGCTTTTCTCGTCTCTTTGGTTTCAGGATCTTAAATGGAAAATGAAATTGTAAATGGATGTACAACTTATTTCCCGTTACTATTATGAGACCGATTAAATTGGCATAACTGGCTGCCAAAGAGCCTTAACAAGAAACGGAATCCACAGTTTGAAAACATATGTTAAAGTCTGACCAAAAAATGTAGGGAGCGAAATTGTTCAGTTTATGCTGAATTGCCAGTACATTTTTGCTGCAGCAATGTACATATTTTTCGAACGTCATGGCAAGAACTTTTTGGCTGAAAAAAATTTAAAAAATTAAAATTCATCGAAGAAGCCGATTTTTAAGTTTTGAAAGATCAGTAGAAACCAGAACTAGCCGTTCGGTGGAAAATTAGCCCATGTCCCAGACAGTACTGAATCCCGAATTTCAGCTGATTTCGTCAAAAAATTGCGATAGTTATTCAATTTTTCGTTTTTCAAAATCCTTTGATCTTTGCCGGTTTTCCAACTTTGACTGGCTATTACTCGCCACTCATTCAATGCAAAAATTTTTTAATTGATTTTGAGGACCGCTTAAGTAAGTCGTTGTCATGTGATATATGTGGTTTTTCGAAATTTGAAAATCGATTTTTTCGAAAAATACCAGTTTTTGACCCAAATCTGAAATCAGAATCAAGCAAAAGCGGGTAAAAATAATATCATCATATAGTTTATTCTGAGCTTAATCGAACGATATAAAGTTTTCGTTGCTGCGACTGAGATACAAATCCGCAACGAATTTTGCGACAAATTCGTTCTTTTCGCCGGTTTTTGGCTAGTTTACACTATTTTCGGCAAATCAATGCACAATATAGGAAAACTTGTCAGAAATCAGCTGAAATAGGAAATTGCTTAAAATTTCGTTTCCGTGGCAATATGCTAAGCCGTAGCCACAAAAACTTTATATCGTTGGATTCAGCTCAGATTTAAACTTTATGATAATGTTATTTTTACCCAATTTTGCTGGATCTGCATTGTCGAAATTTTGGGTCAAAAGTGGTATTTTTCGAAAAAAAATCTATTTTCAAATTTTGAAAAACCACATATATCACATGATTGCTGACATCGATATTCGGGATTCAATATGTCTGGGACATGGGCTAATTCCGCACCGAACGGCTAGTTCCTGGTTTCTACTGATTTTTCAAAAACCTAAAAAATCGGCTTCTTTTTTGATGAATTTTAATTTTTTAAAAATTTTTTCTCAACCAAAAAGAAACTTCATGCCATGACTGTTCAGAAAATATATATATACATTACTGCATAAAAAATGTACTGGTAGTTCAGTATAAACTGTTCAATTCCTGCTCCCCTACATTTTTTGGTCAGACTTTAGTTATTCTTTTGGTTAACAATTAATGAGAAGTCAGAGGGGGAAAAGCATCACCGGCAAAGTGGGGGAAAACAATGTCTCACCCTGCTCGACTCGCATAAGATAGAGATCACAAAATCTAGTGAAAATGAAAGTACAAATCTTGTACTTTTGGATCAGTGGACATAGACCAATAACCGTTCCTGTCGATTGAACCTTCGTGCGGCAGTTCGAAGTTGACACCCAAAAACTATCCAAAAAACCTCAAGGATTTTTTCAAATTTTCTACGATTATGCCAACTTAATGCTAATAGTTACAAGAGTCATTTTGTGCACGAAGAGGTCTTCAGGATGTGCTCGACAACTGTGGGCTAATCGAATTTTCGATAGGTCACATGGTCGAGGAATAGTGGCCAGCTTTCCCCCCACACATTTTGCACCTGGAGGGGGGAAAATCAACGGTGTGCTTTTTTTCCGCAGTTTCGTTTTTTGATTTAAGCACAAAATAACGACTAATTGTTTACTCCTTTGAACTGTTATACCCTGAATTGACCTTCCAGCTGCCGAAAAGCTACATATGACCGGCCCCTGTAGAGGGATGCGTATGACAAATATTCCCAGGGGGCAAATCATAAGGAGAACAAGAAAATTAGGGCCCATAAAATTTTTGTGTTAATACGAAATGTGAGCACTGCAGTCAGCTTTATAAGGAGTTGATCTACAAAAGACTACACTTGGAATGTGATGACCCCTCGTACACTTTCGTACGATTTTTACCACCCATCAAAAGTGAAATACCTCAATTTTGAATATTGTAAAAGGTACGTATTTTATCATTGCAAATTAACACAAAAGGCAATTAAATTATAAATTACCTGATAAAATACCAAGATTTTGTAGACCAAAAAATCTTAATCTCCTAGCAATGCTGGCCCATTACTAAGTTTGGTTTATATGATGAATAATATTATGCCTGGCTGCTGGCACCGAGTTTTTAGAAGTAGATATTGCGTTTGATGCCTTTAAATGCCATTCTGTCGTTATGGTGGTAAAGGAACGAAATTGTATCATCTTTTTTCCCCACCCCATCTTCTTTTACCCCACTTGTGAGTTTGAAAATGATGGCTATATTGAGGTTAGTCTAATAGAAGTATAACCGAATGCTAATTTTACTGGTGGTATAGAAAGTACAGGCCAAGCCTTACATGCTGGTATATAAAGCGTCTGACTAGCTACAGTCTGTAGCGAATAATAACCTTA
>JASAND010008430.1:0-37704 GCA_030248195.1 Trissonchulus latispiculum
GACAAATTAAAACATGGTTTTCAGAAAAACTGCTACGCATATAACTCTACTATATAATTGACACTAATGAATTAACAACAAACAGTTAAGCCAAAGCGATTTTTCGGCTTTCAGCCAGCTTCATTATGGAAACGCTCAAATTGTAACAAACAACGTTCTCTGTTCAAAAGTGCCGAAATTATACCGCTATCGTTATGTTGCATATGTATGGTTATATGGTTTTGTGTGTATCATATAATACGTGTCGTGGGAAAGTTAACGGCTACAGCTATTAGACTATTGAACTATTGACATTCAATAGTGCGCAAGTTCATTAGTGTTTTATGCAACAGGAATTTCAGTACTGTTGAATCGAAAATCTAATAGTTCAATAGTTCAATAGTTAATACTATTGAATTTTATGCAACAGGCCATAGGGGTTGTATCTTGCCCGGGTTGGGGGGGGGGGGGGCTTGGACCCCCCGCGTTAACCTATGATTCTATCCATTAGAAATAGAAAATGCTAAGCTAGATTTTGATATAAAGATGGCTTCTTAACTATGAATGAGTAATAATGGTTCAAAGTTGATGTCTCCAAAAAGAATCACCACCTTAAGAAAAGTTCTGTAGAATAAATCCAGGTTGTTGTAATATATATATACCAAGAAAACAATGCTTGGGAGGGAGTCATTGAATTAATTAAGAAAAATACCTTAGCTCCAGGGTTTTTTTTTGCGTCCAGATGTGCGTCTGGACGCAAAGTTTCTTATCCGGACGCAATGAAATTTTAACTGGACGCAAGCTAGACGCAACATTATTTCGGGAGAAAATTCACTTTTGTAAGAGTAAAATCTTTAAATGTTTCCAGTACCAATTTTTCCGTTTTTTCCAAAAATTTCTTCAGGTTCTGGGGGCTCCGCCACCAGACCCCCGGTGTTTTCCACTTTGTCATGGAATGCCAAGGTGCAAGGCCATGCTTCAATGTTACTCAATGTTATTTATTAAGTTGTTGTCCACCTGCATCCATATAAAATCTTTTCGAACTCAAATTTCACTTCAATATATATAGATCTTACAAGATGCATAATCGTGAACATTTATATTGTTCTCATTCAACACGTCAGGCAGGATTAAGATTAGTAGTAAAGTAAAACCCCGAAATTGACAAATTTGTAACTGTAGCAGGAGCAGAATATCCAAATTCTTTGGTTCTTCTAAAAAACGTTTTTTGCAAAAATACACAAATGGCAATTTGAATTATATAATGCAAGACTACCATTTTCTAAAATTTTCAAATACAAAAGGCCTATGTACGTGCATTTCACGATGAATTTATTGCAACCAGCGTTAATAGTGAAATGGGGAATCCTTTCAGGAATCATTAATTCTCAGGGTTTTGAAAATGGAATTTGTGCTTCCATTACCTTTCTTCTTAGTGATCCGTAATTAGTTTATCTATAACATTGATCATCGGAATAATGTATGTCAATAAAATCGAAAATTACACACGAAATGCGTTAGATGCTACAGACTAGAGATGAAACCGGGTCACTATGTGCTGACCCGGTGACCCGGTCGACCCCTGACCCGGTGACCCGGTATTTTTGAAAATTCAGGTTTAAGCTTGGAAAGTTAAAAATACTTATATTGGGGTGTGATGAGTGTTTTTCACCTTTTTCGACATTTTTGGCGTCTAAAATAAGCAGTCGGACAAAATTTTCGGTTTCCTTAAAGTAGTAAAATTGAAAAGTAAATATTTTAAGTAAGCCGGAAAATATTTGCGCTAAACTAATCTTTTTAAACATTTCCATTACGGATTTAATCCGTAATTGCAAAAAATCTCCAACTTCTGGGGGGCTCCGCCCCCGAGACCCCCACTGCTCACTTCCAATGCTGTTTTCAGGGATCAGTAGTTCTCAGAGTTTTCGAAACTGAATGTATATATATTTGATCTTTACAACCTTTTTTCTCAATGCTATTCCTAAACATTTCATTAAATTTTAATACTAATAATTAGTTTAACTATATTATAACATTGAAATATTGAAAATTACTCAAGGTATTGCGCTAGATGCAACAGGTGCAAATAAAATCTTTTTAAACATTTCCATTACGGATTATTCTGGAATTGCAAAAAAATTCTTCAACTTCTGGGGGGCTCTGCCCCCCAGACCCCCCGCCGTGTACCTTGGCCGCATCTATATCCTATAGGGACCCTTGTAATCGTGCATTTTAAGCAGCATCAACTTTCTAAATAGTGTAAATAGTGTTACAATAAAGGAATTTGCAAAATTTTTTAAATATAAAACAATTTTTCGCACTGAAAACACGATAAAACAAAAATTCTACCTGGACGCAAAATTTCTTAACCAGACGCAACTTAAACTTAGCGGGACGCAAGGTTGACGCAAATCCGAAAACCAAAAAAAAAACCCTGCTTAGCTCTGAATTAGCAGCCGATTTCCGAAACGGAATTACCACTGTTATGCAAAAGCCATTCACTCCAGCAGTGGGTTAATTTTTCTTCTTAATTATATGTATACAGTTTAGTGCTCGCTTAATTGCTCGCTTTTGCTATGTTGTGTTTGAAGGTTAAGAGGTTCCCAATCGTTATGAAGGTTAAGAGGTTCCCAATCGTTAGTTTCCAATACAGATGCCTATGTAATATAGAAGCAGTCTTGGTGGTGGGAAGTGGCCCGTGTTCCGCAAAAGTTTGCTAGAAATTACTTCCTTAATTTGGGTAAAAGCAAAAAGGTCTTTTCCAGATTACTCCCCAGTGTTAAATTTTTTAGAACTTGACCAATCCAGCTGAAATGTGGTATGGGTATATTTTCGACCTCGCTGAGTTCAAATATTGCAAAATTTTATGATTTCGCAAATGCTGGTTTTGTTGATTCATAACCGAATTAGAAAAATTTTTGTGTTTTTGAAATTCAAATTTGCATGTAAGGGGTTTCTGGGTCGCTGAACACGGATCTGAAGTCTTTTTTATTTAAATTTTCGTAGCTTGCAATAAGCTTATCTTGTAAGCTTAAGTTGTTAGCTCGTACTGAGCTAACGAGAAGCGAAATCGAAAAACGGACTTCAGATTCGTGTTCAGCGACCCAAAACAGCGTGCAACTTTTCAACAAAATTGAAGACAAAATTTTTTTCGGTTTTCCTTGGTCCCCATCTACGAATCTTACAAAACTCGAAATTTGAAAATTTAAATTTTAAGTGTTTTTAAAATGTTTTGAAATGAATTTGAACCGTTCTTGAGTTCAATCAGTCCAGTTTTGTGAAATTTTCAAATCATTGCTTACTTCAAGGCTCCCAATCAATGCTTTATGGCTGTAAATGTTATGTACATACACGAAATCTATAAAAATAAAAAACTAGCAAAATATTATTTGATTTACTGGCTAGGTACTCCTGGCAATTCAGAAAACTTGCAAAAAGTTTCAAAATCAACAACAATGTAGTAAAACACAATTTCTGGAAAATATTACTTTTTTTCAAAAACAACAACGGCCTTCCTTTGAACTGTTTTAATCTGAAATCAAATACTGCCTATTATATTTTAATGCACAACAAGATCGGGCTATTTTATTTCCAATTATTATTCGATACTAATTTGTCAATACTTTGCCGGTAACAATTTTTCATTACTGCTTGTAGTTAGTTAATAGCCGATTAAAATGTCTTTATAATTTAAATTTTTCCAGACTATTTCCAGCAAATCCAATTTTCTGAAAAATGAGTATGGAAATTCGTTGCAAAACTTAGCTTAGTCTGTTGACAAATTAATTTTCTACTGAACTGGTTTTATTTAACCGAATTTGGTTGTAGCACTAGCGAGAAATCGTCGGTCAAAGTTGGACACCTAACACAAAGCACCGCACAAATTATACAGCTGAGAAAAATTTTGAATGTGCCTCCGTTCTGGTAATGCGCTTTGCTATAAGTTGGAGCGTTGGTGCTTGGTTGTCAACAATTTTCAAGTCTTGTGTCTTGATTGCGCTGTTGATTTTTCCAAGCTTTCGTTGCACCAGTCATGTCTGATACTGCAGTTATTTCTCAAACGGCTCCGGCCCCGACCCCCGCGGCTTCGGCCTCTCCCAAAAAGCGGGGGCGTCCCTCGTCCGGAGCTCCCAAGCCCAAAGTCAGTGGATCGCCCAAGAAACGGGGTCGACCCGCCGGACCCCCGAAACCGAAGTCAACCGGATCCCCGAAAAAGCGAGGTCGTCCTGCCGGAACTGGAGGGGGAAAGAAAACTCCGGCCAACCATCCAACCTATCAAGTCATGATTAAGAAAGCTATCTCCAGTTTGAAGGTTAGTTTCCTTTCCTCATATATAAAATCTTTTTGTTTTTTGTTTTGAACGTTGTATTTTCAATGTTAGATTCGATTTATCAAACTGAATTAACATTTTGACATGGATCTTGGTGTGACTTGTCAGTCGAGTTTACGACTTTTGGATTAATTTTTAAAAAAATTTGACAGTTTTTGCTGCTAAAATTTAACAAGAACAAGCAATCTGTCGGCGGGTCTCTACGCAATTCCCCCTTCTCAGCCCTAATACTGGAGGCTGATGAATTCAAAAAATTTTAAGGTTTAGTTTCGTACATAAGGGGAACAGGAAAATTTTTTGAAAAAATGCTGAAAACTTTTATGCAGGGGTTTTCAGGGGCGCTGAGCACGAATCCGAAATCCGTTTTTCGATAAAGCTTTTCGTAAACTTAATGTATATGAGTTAGTGGTAAGCTTAAGATGTAAGTTTATCCTGAGCTAACAAAAAACTTTATCGAAAACCGGATTTTGGATTCGTGCTCAGCACCCCTGAAAACCCCTTGTATGTATGCAAGTTTTCAGCAACATTTTTTAAACAATTTTTCGGTTCCCCTTGGTGCCTCTCTACCTTTTACCAAACAAAAATTTGAACTGTTAAAATTTTTAAATTTGTTAATTTTGTTAATTCAGCCTCCAGTATGCACCCATACAAAACTTAGTAAACCTAATTGTAGAGGATGATGATTTTGCCTTGGCCATGTAGATACACTAAAGTTATATTGCTGATTGCAAAACTCGATCAAGACATTTTTCTCTGATTTCGCGCACGGTCAGTCGTCTACATGACCTCATATGCATGTGCAACATCAGATTTAGGGGTCTTGTCTCGGCACTTATAAAGATGGAAGGGGCAAAAATTTTGCCTTGGTGTCCCCCTTCGAAAAAAATTTTCTGTCACCGAAAAAATTTTCTGTCACCGATTTGGATGAGGTGCCACTAGAGTAAAACGAGGTCGCTGATTTCATAAATCGAATCGAGAGATCGATCCAATCAATTGATCGATCAGTTGAATCGATCAAAAATGTTTTGTCTCCGATTTTCGCGAAAAGTCGCCTATAGGCTAATTCGGGGGTTCTGAAATTCTGCGGTCGAAATTTCATGAAAATCGATCCTGTGCCCGCAAAAATCGAGACGATTTTCATCGAGTTTTTTCTAAAATCGTCTAATAAGTCGGATTTGGCAGCTCTGATCGAACTTTCGACTGCAGATTCGGAATCCGGATGAGCAGCCCGACTGAAGAAGTACAGCTGTCCAGTCTGTCGATCATTAGAATCCACCAAGCCGCAACCTTCGTTTCAAAAATATTTTCAGAGGAATTTTTGAAAAATATTTTAAAATTTTTGTTAAAAATTTTTGAATGTTTGTTTTAACTGAAATGTACACGGATATCCGGATATTTTTCTCAAATCGGATATTATCCAGATATAAAAATTATCCGGATATTCAGTGCCCATCACTAGTTCGCGATTTGCCCAATGGGTTAGTTTTTGAACACGAGGCCATTTGTCTTCTATGTTTATAAGTCTTTAATTTCCTTTGTTTCTCTGTTTTAGGAGCACGGTGGTTCCTCTCGTCACAAGATTCTCCAGTACATCATGGCCAACTTCCAGGTCGGCGTCAACCCGGCCCCGGTCAACGTCCATCTCAAGTCCGCACTGAAGCGAGGTGTGGCCACCGGGACCCTCAAGCATGTCAAGGGTGTCGGGGCTTCTGGCAGTTTCCGTCTCGGTGAGAAGTCCTCTTCCTCTTCTAAGGCCGCCTCCCCTGGGACCGGCGGAGGTGCCGTCGTCAAGTCTGGCGGTCGTGGTCGCCCCAAGAAGGCCCCGCAGGCCAAGCCCAAACCCAAGAAGGCTACCACTGTCGCCAAGCCTAAGAAAGGTTGGTTTTCTTTAGTGTATTTTTAATGTTCAGTTTATTCTCGGAGTCTTGGAGATTTCTGGAGGCACAGGTGTCACGCATAAGTGCCAGATGAGAAGTTTTTACTTTCATGTTCCACTCAATTGTCAAGCAGGCAAAATTCGTTATCTGATTACAGTGGCGTAGCCAGAACATATTTCTGAGAGGAGAATTCCAAGATTTTCATGTCTGACTTTGAGCATAGAACTATCTATGTTGACAATGAGGTGGTCGGGCTTTGTTTGCTGCAGTGTTCGTCTAAATTTGACGGGTTTGGCTCTCAAATTATTTTCAGTGCCAAAGCTTACTCAGGATCAATTTTTTATTATGTCAGACACACGGTCGAAACCCTTGGTGTTTGTGCCTGGACAAAACCTAGGGAGGGTTTTGGGTTGGGTTCCTTAAACCTCCATTGAACCTTTTGTACAAGAAACTTTCCATTTAAATCCAGTGAGTTAAATTCTGCCGTATTGGGACGGTTTGGAGTTTCAGTTTTACACGTTACTACCTTGAACTATGGGAAGGAGAATGCCAAAACTGGGGTCAATTGGTAGCATAAGTGTAAGGCGGGGGGCCGTCCCAGCTTTTGTCAATCCTCCCCAAAACTTAATCTATTAGCTACAGTTTGTGTTTCTGTTTGTTTATGTGTCACCCTACTTAACTTTTTCGTTTTTCCAGCTGCTGCTGCGCCGAAGCCAACCACTCCGAAGAAGGTGAAGTCAGTCAAGAAGTCGGTGAAATCACCGAAGCCAGCGGGTGGTCAGAAGAAGGGTCGTGGTCGACCTCCGAAGAAGTCTCTCCCTTCTACCGCCAACTAACTTTCTTAATCCACACATGTACTGACTATTGAACGGACTGTTGCAAACAGTAATTGTGGATCTCATCGTTCTTGGTTTTCTGTGGATTACTGTATAAACCTGTAAATATTGTTTGTCTAATATAAAAGGCTTCTATTAGTAAATCAGATGTTTGTTATTTGGTTTTTACTTTGGTTAACAGCAACGCTAGTCGGCTGACTTTTTGGGTGTAGGAATGGACCATTGAGTTCAGAACATGGGCTCTGAATCGAAACTCGCCTCAAGCCCGAATTCTTCAGTTATCAGCTTCCAAGTGATTTATTTTAGTTGGGATGGTAGCTCGGTCATGCTGGTTTCCGTTATGAAGTATGGTTCAATTTTCATTTTACGGAGCTACCTGGTTTTAGGATTACTAATTGGGATATTCAGGCTGGAAAGATGATGTTTCAGGTTTAAAGGTTTAGTAGTTTTTTCCTATTTTTTCGAGACATTTTTCAGCCGAAATTCCTATTATTTTTTCCTAGTTTTTGTATTTGATCAGTGTATATATATTTTTATCTTGGCTATTTTGCTGAACATAAGTACAAAGCTTTCTTCAAGCTTTGAATGACAACATAGGTCTTGAGAAAAATTTTGCACCTCCGGCGAAATTGTGTTTTCCTTGTTTTTAAAACGCCCTCGTCTTACCTTTGCTTATATCAGACCTCCAACTTACACTAGATACCTTGGTGCATATGTGCGTTGGGTTACTAAATTGTTAGTGTGACAAAGCTTTATAGTACGACCGTTGCCACAACGTTTTCCTGTTTTAAAAGTTCTTCCCAAAAAATTTAAAGTTCCCAAATGTTTAATAATTGGGCCTACATACGTATTGAATATGCGGGTCTTATCTCGATGACCCCCCTCCCACCACTCAAAATCCTTAAAACTTGACCAAATTAGCTAAAATTTGGTATGGGTATGTTTTCGACCACGCTGAGTTAAACTATCGCAAAATTTTTCGATTTCGCGAAATTTGATTTTTGTCTTCGATTTTGCTGAAAGATGTATATATAGGGATTTTCCGGGTCGTAGAGCACGAATCTGAAGTCCGTTTTTCGATTTAGCTTTTCGTTAGCTCAGTATAGGCTTTTTCGTTAGCTCAGTATAGGCTAAGGATTTAAGCTTAAGATGTAAGCCTATACTGAGCTTTCAAAAAGCTGAATCGAAAAACGGACTTCAGATTCGTGTTCTACGACCCGGAAAACCCATATCCTTGCTTGCTTTACTCATACGAACAAGTTTCTTGAGAACGTTGGCTCATCTTTTTCAGTAATTTTCTCTTTCTGTCGCTAGAAAGAGTGCGCACAAGGCCAAAAGTTTTTCACTTCAGAAAAAGTGAAGGTCAGAAATCGGCAAATTTTCATAACTGTAAGGTTTGAAACGGTTTTTCAGCAATATATAAATGAATTCAGGGCATTCTAGAGAATTTTCCGATTTTTCAGAACAATTCAAAAATATTCCGAAATTTCAAATTTTACCGCTAATTTTTCAAAAATTTCCAACTTACCAAAAAAACGAGCGAGTTCTTTCGAAAGCTACGGGAAAAGCTTTCTTCCGGTAGTTCCTGTGTCCTTCCCTGGTTAAACCCAGATTGAACTCAGAACGTTTATTATTTATGGTAAAATTCCTATTTTTATTCATATTTTTTGGAAAACTCAGCGCAAAAGCCTTGCCTGAAACTATTTCAGTCTTTCCTCAACACGTGAAGGTTTTCAGGAATATTTTCGTTAATATTCTTTAGTGGAAATATAAATAGTCATCAATTTATGCATTTTATTATTTCTGAAGGCTGGAAACTGCAGTTTTTGAATGACCTGAAGCTAGGCGGTGACTGAAAACAGGATCGTCTTATAATAATTCCAGGATCTGACTTTAGGGTCGATCCTGAGTCAGAATCTGGTACTAAAGACAGGATCCATTATCTATCCATGCTGAAGCCGATCCTGAATTGGATCCTGTTTACGTCATCCGATCCTGAACTCAAGAGCCACCCCTTAACTCCGATCCTGAAGTAAACTGATCGTGAAGTTTGAAGCCTACCCTGAAATTGATTCTGTGTTTAGTCCCCCATCCTGCCTCGGGATCGATTCCTAGGCCCGATACTGAAGTTTGAAGCCGATCCCGAAATGGATCCTGACCCCGATCCTGGTTTTGGACACCTCCTGAAACTATTCTGGAAAGAGACATGAAACTGAAACTAATAAAATCGGTTACTGTTACATCTCACTAACTGTCTCATACCAATAGGTGGGAAAGGGGGGAGACTTTTTTAGCAAGGAACGGCTTGGGTACTTTTAGCGGGCTATTGATTTACCGATTTGGTCTTCCCCGTTTGGCAATCTGTTCGTTTGAACGTGTCTTTTGACCGGGCGAAGTTTACATGGAGCTCAGTTACAAGCAATGCCATACATACAAAAGACCTGAGTTCTAAACTGAGAGTCAAGAATCCTATTAAGCCCGATCCTGATGTCAGAACACAAGCCTGAAACCGGCCCTCTTTTTAGACACCCGATCCTGAACTCAAATCCACACCAGCTGAAGTTTAAAGCTGACACTGAAACCGATCCTGACCCTGGTATGGATACTGATGGTTCCGATCCCGGTGTTAGTGACCTCTGCTCTGGGCTAAGACCGGTAAGGAGTCAGGGCGATGATTCCTCTACCGGGTTTGCTGCTGGTGATGTAAATCCCTTTGCATTTTCTTATACAACAGAATTTGCTAATTTCTAACATCTGTGCTTCAACATTTTGCAACCCTCCTTAAAGTGTACACCATTCAAAAGTTCCAACCATGCTCTAAAGCTCAAACAGAGACCCCATTCCAGTGGGTCCAGTTAGCACCCACCCACAAATTCCAAAATGCTGACCCTAACGTTTGGAGTAGAGCTAGTGTTCGAATAGTGCCATGGTTCGAATGGTGCTGATAGTTCTAGGCTCTAAACCCTCTCCATCGTTCTCTAGAATCATGTAGTTTCGAACCGTGCACTTCGAGCGATTAGACCGAGAGTTTGTAGGCTAGCAGTGATAGCACTGTATAGTGTAGCACTCTTCGATCACTACCGCACACCAACAAATAGGCCCAGGTCCAGCACTAGGTATAAAGCTTAACCTGGTAGATACAAACTGCACTTGATCCACCATTCCTGCTCCCAGAAATTGAACTCTTAAGGCCGGTTCACACGATCAAATTTTTGTCAAATAAATTTGTTCAAATTTGACCAAACTTGCAATTTGACCAAATTTGATGGTTTGAACGGGCATCAAATTCCATCAAATTCCGTCAAATTTGCCATCAAATTGCTGTCAAACTATCAAATTGGTTTCGGCAGTGCGCAAAAACCATCAAATATTTGACGGCTCGTCCAGTGACATTTTACCACGTGTATCACGTGACCGGAAATCAATTTTAAGCATAGCCTTTTGTTTTCTTCAAGCATGCAATTTCTTTACGGTCTTTCAACACAATGTGCAAAATCACAGGACTATAATAACATACACTTTCATTAAATATACTTTGAATTTGATTTAAATGAATAAATAATTTAAAATTTTGCCAAATGTTCGAAAAATTTGATGAAATATTTTATATTTAAAAATCGCGAATGAAAAGTTGCTGTATAAACAGTAAATAGTTTTAGATCTTTTTACTAACCTTTAACCCAAGGGCGTTTAGGTTTGGTTAAAAAATCACATTGAAATGGGAAAATTCAAATTCAAATTCGCAAATTCGCATTCGCAAATTCAAACTGGCGCCCAATTTGATCAAAATTTGGTCAAATTATTTGATGCAAGTTTGACAGTGTAAACAGGTAATTTGATCAAATATTTTGCTGTCAAAAAATTTGATCAAATTTATTTGATGAGAATTTGATCGTGTGAACCGGCCTTTATATTCGCGTTCTTGATTTTATACGTCAAAGAGCCGGCTATGCAGATACGATAGTCCTATATAAATCTAGCATTAATATATATGATGTCAGAGTCCCGCTTTTATTTTAAATGTTACATGGACATTACATACATATATTAGAATGAACAGTTTACCAGTTTCACTCAATATTTACTAGTTTCGTTGAGTAGGGAGAAAAAGTATGTAATATACCTGCCAATAAATGGTCATGTGCTGCGTGAGTTATTTGTGCTGAAGCAGAGTAAACCTTTGGTTTGCAAATTTGCTGCAATTATTCATCAATTTCCTACTATATACAATTTTGCAGCACAGCACAATAATTAATAAACATAACATTCTAACTTAGATAACAAAGGTTTAACTGAAATAACTTTGACAATTACAGCAATAATGTCAATGTCAATAAAAATATGACAGCAATGTCTAAGTAATAAACACAAATCTACTTGTATGCAATTGTATGAATTTGTGACCTAACAGTAATAAAAGATACAAACAGTTTAGCAAAAAAGCCCGATTCACACTAGAGTAAAAGCACAACCCGTTCACACTATCAAAACTGGCCCAAGCACAATACACAGAGGAATCCTGTTTGTACAAGCGCAACGTCAGCAACCGATCAAAACGGTTCTACACTGTGATTGAACAGAAGGCGGGAAATGCTAAATTTCATATTCAATTGGGTACGCTTGTGCCGTAGGGTGAACGTCTTCGTTTTGTGAAGTAAACTTCTAGTCTGAACCGGCGTCAAAACTAAAAGTTTATTAAGACTTCGGCAAAGTTTTCATCAAGCGTTCAGCTTCTTCGTGAGCCGCTTGATCGTCCGCTGAAACGACCACATAGCTGAGTGTCTTCTCCAAATACTCTCGGGCCTGCTCTCTTCTATTCAGCTTAAGATTAACTTTGGCCAGATACAGCAAATTCTGACTGTAGAAATTGGGAGACATCGTCTCAGCCTTCAGAAAATTTTGCATAGCTTCCTCGTAGCTAGACTCCGGAGGACTGGCAAACAAGGCCGCAGCCAGCTTCCGCTGATACCAGGGCAAATCAGCAAAGGAAAAGCACCAGATGCCCAAAATATGCCATGTGGTGGCATCCTGAGGATTCAGCTCCACAGCCTTCAACAGGTGCTCTTTGACAAGGGGCGCTCGCAGCAGACGTTCCCGAGTGCCCTCATACTCCCCAGTATAGTCCAGGAGGATGGCAAACCACTTATGAACCGGCCAGAGCTCCTGGCCTGCACTCACTTCCATGGCTCTCTGGCTGTAGGCAAAGGCCTTGTACATTAGGCTCTTTCGGGTTTCCTTATTGGAGGCCAGTTTAGCATTGTCACAGGTGGCTCGGGCCAGACGCCACAAGATTTCCGGGTCCTCCGTTGTTTCGCCATAGGGCTCAAGGAATTTGCACAGCAGCTCGATCAGATAAGCATCGTAGAGGGAATCTGCCTTCTAAAGAAACAAGACAAATCTGTTAAACACTTTTTAATGAACACGAATAAACTTGTAAGAACAACAATAAAACAAAACCTAAGATTTCATTTAAGGTGTATAAATTAATGGATACAGGAAACTGGAAAAAGCAATAAATATTAAATATATAACTCTTTATAACCTCTAGAATTTCCTGACGTTGCTTCTGTTTCTGGTCTTCTTCTGAACTAGTCTTTGAAGCGGACCAAAACGAAATAGCCAATGCTGTACCACCGATATCTTTAGTACGCACACTGGTAAACTTTTGTTTGAGCCGGCTGAAAACCGATGTTGAAATTAGCATCCACAAATTGCTGCGCCCGGACTGTTTTGGTACCACTTTCAGGCCGATTTGTAGCAATCGTGACAAAAATTGAGGGCTTCGAATAGCTACGGCAAATACCATTGCAGTACCTGCAAATACTAAAACGAACGCAAGAAATGAAATTCAATCGAAAATGATTCTAAACTATATATTCTACTGCAGCTGCAGGGTTAGGCTGAGTCAGATTCAATTCAATTCAAAGAGCCAATTAACTGCCCCAGCCCCCAACTCGGTTCAATCAAAGTGAGCCTGGGAGTGGGACTGACTTGCCTGATAAGAAATACATACAAGAGCATTAGAGCACGGGCATATACCTTCCCATAGTCAATCTGGACCTCCGGCCTAGACTGTAAAAGAACTAGAGTATATTACATCTAGTAGAATACAACGACTATGCTAAAAGGCTTCGCCTTCAAAAACCTTTTATAAAGACTAAATTAAGAGATTTGAAATTTGTCCATTTTCACATTACAAACTGAAGAAACAGCATAACGGGTTTAGACGGCTACCCTACTCTTGACAAGACTACTAAAATTACGGTGACGCAGTACCATTGTGAATTTTCTGTTTATCACCACGGTTTGAGAGAGAAGTTTCAAGCGAGTTTTCAATATCGTAGTTATTCGATGTACAAAAATGTACGTACGAACCAAGCGCGAATCTTAAGTCTGGCATCTGGTTTAGAGCATGAGACATATTCCAGGCCTAGTAGCCGTTTAACACGGAATTTGGATTTTTAAACCACAGTCTAAAGCACGGTCAGTGTACTACGTGAAAGTTCAAGCAATCTCCATCAATTCCGCTTCCTGCTAGGGAACCGGAACCGCTACTCTGTTATCCTTACTTAAACCGTTTTACATGCACTCTTGAAAACTACGGGGCACGGGGCTACTTTAGCACTTCTACGGATTATCACATAATCTGCACTTGCGTATGCAGGCACTAGTCCTTACATACTTCTTAGCGTAATTCTTTCCAATGCTCTCAAATTTTCTGATAAAATTTCATCAGAAAAATCATTTTTGAACACAAAGCTAAACCAGACTACCACTATCCTTAGAAACACACAGCATACAACCAGCAGGTTGAAAGTTTCTTTAATCTTAAATCTACACTTCCATGAAAGACAACTAAATCAGTTCAACAAAAAATTATAAGAAATAACAAAAGTACAAAGACGTGAATAGTTTGAAATACATATTCAGGCTTTAAAAAATTATATATATGACAGAGAAGATGATATGCAGTTTTAAATAATGGAAAACTAATATTTAGCTAGCTGCTTACTTTAGAAAATTATTAACACTACCAACAGTGCGCAGTGCTGTCCCTGGCGCCATGGTTACGTATTAAAAACAAAACACATCCTTTGAGCACTATGTTCATCGTTCATTCAATTCGGATCGCTGAGTGCGGTTAGCAACTATAACTTTACAGTGTTTATATACTACATAAATACAATAAAATTAATTTAACATTTACCATTCTAGTAATACCCAGAGCGCTTTAACCCCAATGCTGACAGATGCGTATAAATAACAAATGTAAGAAACAAAGATGAACAATTTTAACCATTAAACAGCTCTAGGCATACAAACATCAGTGGCGCACATGGAACATTTTTTCAAGAGGACGGACAAAGACAAATTTTTGAAGGTCTGATAGGAAAGCCTCCAAAAGTTAAGAAATTTTGGCAAATGTTAAAAGAAGTGTTATGGAAATGTCTAAAAGCGAAATCAACCGTAATTTACAAAAATTGAGTAAATTTCCCGCCGAAGACGAGAAAATTTTTAAAATTTGTAAGTTAAAATTTTCCCTTGCTATAGGTCTGGTTTCGGGGGAGCGCCCCCAGCCTTAGTGCGCCCCTAACGCGTGTATATATTTGCCCACGAGCCTAAAGAGTACGTATTTGCCAGTCATTCAGGGGAAGAAGCTCGAAAGCTGCTGTTTTCGTTAAAGTGGGTGCCTCTGATATACAATCCCTTCGTCCTTTTACAGGAATTTCAGCCTAAGACATTATTGCTTCATTCAAGCCAATGAAAGGATTAAAAAATTTTAGTTAAAAATAAGCCATTTTTGTTTTTTCAGAGTTGAAAAGGAAACGTAGAAACTAAGGTAAAGCGACATTTCTTACAAAGCAGCACTGTTTGTGAGCTGAATTACGCAAAAGTTGGACTCCTGTCGCATCAATCATGGACATTGTAGATACCGTACACATTTTCATAGTCCTGAACGCGCGTCAACGCGTGCACTGCAAACGCGTGTGGTAGGATGGGTCCTAACCAGTGAAAAATTATTGCAGTGTGGTCCATCGGAAACCTAATGTCATTGTCAAAAAGGTTTACGTGTGACGTAAGTTGACGCGAGTCCAATATTATGACGAAGACGGGGCTCTTATAGCATTGATTCCTTTACAGCATACATTAAATTTAAGGTAAATAAATAATATGCTTCAGCAAGTTAAAGCAGTTACAGAAGCTAACAGTTCAGATTGCATAATGCAAGCAAAACATTACAATAACAGATAAAAGGCATACAAAGTTTGGTATGGTTATCAGACATCATAGCAAGCTAGGCAATAAAATATAATTATGCGAAACATACATTATGCACAAAGATGAAAACTGCAAGCGCATGACCTAAATAGAATAAGAAAACTTACAGATTATGCACAAAAATGAAACATTGCATGAGCGTAGCAAAAAATACAAGACACTTACAAAACAAAAGCATGAAAAGTAGAAAACAGTAATTCTATCAGACTGCAAAAGCCAGTTAGAGTTAATTGTTCTTTCCAAAAAATTGTCACAATGTCTTTCTCAGGGAAATTTCATGATGAAAATAATATATTAGGTTGATTTTTTCGCAAAGTCGAATAATTTCCACAGAAACGTAAACACAACACAACTCGATTCACATCTTACAGTTTTTAAACCAAAATGATACACAATTAGAAAACATAGAGTGACATACTCCTGCGCAGATTATACCCTAATTTTCACAAGTACAGAAATAAAGCAGTCATATTTAGCACACCATAACAATGAGACAAACTAAACGAAACTGCAAATAAATTGACTAAAATGCTAAAATTTTGTACCCTATATTAAATAAGTTATTTCAAAGTACACTATTATTTCCCCTTATTAGCAGTGGCTTTTTCATAAGCTCGCTGTGCAGCCAACTTCAAACTATGGGCGATAACAGCGCCTGTTTCCTTAACAAACTTGGAAAACAGTCCCGACTCGTTTTGCAACAGCAAATGCGGAGCATCAAATTCTTTCAAACAACCATCTTCTAGAACCTAAAGACAAAAAAACTTCAAAAACAAGATAAACTAAAACAAAATTAACCTGAAGAGTTGCGTTTCCACAAAGTTATCAACCTAATCTTATTGAAAGTATTACAACGAAAAATTTTAAGCAATGTAGCCCTGACTGTTAAACAAAGATCTCTTGCGGCGTTCCACTTCCTATTTATCAAGACCATCTCTTTTCCCAGGACAAAAAGGGGGGAGTGGGAAGAGCTAAAATGTTAAAAAGTAAAAATGCTGAAAATGCTGTTAAAATAGCCTGTTTTTTACGTATACTGCAGTTACCAAGAGTACATAATTTATAAGAGTATGACAAGCGAAGCCGAAAACTGTGCTATATTCGCTATCGCCTGACCCCCAATCACAAATTGACCCCCCCTCTCACACCGCATATATGGGTACGGGGTCTAAATAGGGGGTCGCTCACTCTTTAGTATAAGTACATGCTGCAATTAACAGGGGCCCAATTTAGGGAGGGATCTAAGCTTGTATGTTTGACGCATGCGTGTACAAAATATGTTAAGCGAGTCATCCTAACGAACCCCAAAAAAGTGAAAAAGGAGACGAGTGAAGGGAACCCAAGAAGTGCAGGTGAAGCACCCTCCTTAAAAAAATTTAACACATTTAGCAAGGTAAGTTAAATATCACAATAGCTGTTGACGGAAAATTCTAGATAACTGCTCCTGAAAAGCACTCTTTCTGTGCTACTGACGGTGAATACTTTGTCTAATCATAATAGCAAACATCTGACAGTGACAACATACCATAACCCTATCCATATCCATAATAGTATTAAGACGATGAGCCACAGTAAGAACTGTACATTTGGAGAACCGACTGCGAATGGTCCTCTGAATTAAGGCATCGGTACTGAAACCCACCAAAATACAGTAAACCTAATTCATAAAATTGTATGTACACAAGACATGACAAATGAACAAAATAGCATCTCTACATAAATAAAAGAAGCATTATAAATAGCTTGAACACTCATATAAGCGACCCCTACGATACTAGTTACTACCAATGAACACTCATATTATAAGCGACCCCTACGATACTAGTTACTGCCAACTAACTTGATATCAACGTTGGCCGTAGCTTCATCTAATACTAGTATAGGATTATGACGTAATATAGCTCGAGCCAGGCAGACCAGCTGGCGCTGACCCACGCTAAAATTGACGCCGCTTTCCTGCATTTCTGACTCAAGACCGTCGGGCAAAGAACTGATCTTTTCCTTCAGTTCAACCTAAAACGACGCCGTCTTTGTTAAATATAAATAAAACAGAACCAAACAAAGACATCACAACCTCCTGTTGGCCAGGCCAACTACCAACTGTCTATTTATTGAGCCAAAAGGATACAATCTAACCTAAATTCTAAACTACAATAAACAATGCTTTAAGGGGGGGGGGTCCACCATGAAAAATTTTATGGTCACGGATTCTGCTCATTTTCACACAAAATTTTGTCACATATGTCCTGCATATCGAGTTTCAATTTCGAGTAGTTTCGTTCAGTACTTAACGAGTAACCTGCTATTAATTGCATGCAATTTGAAAACAAGTGAAAACGGCGGTGCCGCAGCAAATAAAGGCACTTTACACCTGAACTTCCTTGGGAATGGAGCTTCATTCGGTTGTATGTTTGTTATCTGATGCAAGCAAAGAAGTTAGGGTAGCTTTGAATGGGAAAACTTTTCTTTATTACTTTATTTAGTGATTTTAGGGAGTAGCACCGGCGCTGGAAAGCCTTGAAAACAAAAATCATTTAACGGCCGATAACTTGAATTTGGTGCATTTTCGGGCAATAGTCCAAGAAGAAAAAATGTTTAGGACAATGAGAGCTTTCGATTGATATAAAATTTAACATATTTCGAAAAAATTGAAAAATCGCTATTTTTGAGATTATGGTTGTCAGACCCCCATATTTGACCCCAGCGACAAACTGGGTACACTAATCTGCACCATTTGTGCCCAAACTCGACCTAAAGTCATCAATAATGGTGCGCAAATAGATAGTTTAACATTTTATAGGTCTGTGTTGCCATAGCTCTATGTTATTTGCCAAAAAATGGGAATTTTCAAAATTTTGCTAAAAATTGAGATTTCTGCGCCAGAGAAATCTCGAAATCGAACAGAGTTAACCAGGATCAGTTGGTATCGTTCGAATTGTCTTGTCATAAGCTGTGATTTGTAGGAAGTAGAATTTTCAATTAGGCCTTACAGCTTTCAGAATATTTCATCAAAGTTGCTGACCCCCAATTCCAACGTTGCAAAACAGTCAAATTTGGCTGTTCGCAAACTTAAAAAATTAATTAAAAATGTTTGAAGCCCTAAATTAAAATTCTGCTTCCTACAAATCACCCTTCTAGATCGTATTTATGATATAAGATGGACGTTGAAGTGATCTGTTTAGTCGTTGGCGAGATTTCTCTGGCGCACGGAAAAAATCACCACTTTTTCCGTTTCCTATGTTTAACACATACTGACATCAACTTTGAGGTGAAATTACTCGCTAACCGTAAGAGATCCGACCTTCATTTCAAAAACTCGTTAAAATATACCAATCGGACAACAAAATGTGTGAAAATGAGCAAAATCGGAGATGGTTGAAAAATCAGCCAAAAATGGACCCCCCCCCCTTAAGTAATCAACACGAGCTAAACAAATTCACAAGATCAGCAAACACGCATTTTGTCTAATAATCTGAATGATCAGGAGCAACAAAACTTCGGAGTAAACTATCACATATGATTAAATATCTATTAAATATCACATAGATTAAACGAGAAAAGGAATTGGTTATTTATTCTCCAAAACAATTATTAGAGTGAAATGCAACTAAATGCAACGGACATTATTGTGCAGGAAACGAAAGTTGGAGGGGCGGAGGTGGACTGTGGACTGTCGAAACAAAATTTTCCGTTGTTGTTCAAAACAGTGAAAAATGCTTTTGGCTGAACTCAAGATCTGGGAGCCTATCACCTTTGCAACCTGACTAAACTAGTGGGATGTACACATGAATGAACACAAATCCAGGTTTAATAAAGCCCAACCTAACAAAACCGATTAAGATGAATCTTGCTTGCACGAAGAAACCAACCTGCTCTAGAGCATCCCAAAGAGTTTGATCAGAATATTCATTGAACGGATCTAAGTTCTTTCTAAGAGTTCCGATAAATAAAACCGGATCCTAAAGCAAATGGAAACGGTTTGCAAAATGTCATGACACTGTTTCTTAATAATGAAGCAATTAGAAACTACCAATAGTTGCTTTTCATTTTAAGTACCACATTTCCTGTAATATGCAACACAATGCTATTCAGGGAAAAAATTAAGAATCACCTGTGGAATAATGGAGATCTGTTTTCTGAGGTCATGCAGACCAAGATCTTTGACATCAACAGCATCTATTAAAATTTTGCCCTCCGGCTCAACAAGCCGAAACAGGGCGCTTATGAGGGAACTCTTACCCGCACCTGTTCTCCCGGCAACACCAATCTGAAGGAAAACAAAAACATTGTGAAACACATTCAGGAGTTACAGGAAGAGTGACGCTTTTCATCAGCAATGTCTAACATAAGCTAAAATTCTATCAATACGGTACATATTTGGTACAACTATAATCTGTCACTAGTCTTTCCTCACAATCTGTTCGGGTTTTAATTTCAACAGGTTTTTTGTGGTCTTGTTGACAAGTACTAACAGGTAAAGGTGACCCCTGGAGAATATATCCATCCCTGCTTCAGGAACAAGGGGTGCCGGTGCCCACCCTCGGATACACAGCCGCAAAGCCAGGAGTGTCACCTCAAATGATGGCTACATCCGTGGAAGGGGGGCTGTCCTTCAAGACTTTACGCCCTACACGGACTCCTGTTACCTTCCCACAACAGTGGCGCCCATTTATCGACCAATTAAGGGTGGACAGCTGGGTTGGCTTGAGGCCCACGGCGAACAGATATGTGCTTAGTCCATTGCTCAAGGGGATTGTGAAAGCCTTGCGGCAGCGGGGATTCGAACCTCGGACTATCGGATCCAAAGTCGAACGTCTTAACCACTCGGCCGTCACGGCGAAAACTTTCTTTAAATAGAAACCTGAAATTTGCAGGCTGGTGCTCAAACTGTAGCAATTTCAAGGAAAAATACTAAACACATGCCTTCCTCCAATGAAATTAAAACAACACAGTATAAAAAATACCTTTTCACCAGGAAGTATGCGAAAAGACAGCTGTTTCAGTACTAAAGGTCCGTCTTCACCATATTTTACGGAGACGTCCTGAAACTCAATTTCACCCTCCCCAGGCCAGTCTAAGGGAATGGGTCGGTCGGGCAATTCCAGAGGGGGCTCCGGTTTCAGATGACAATATTCCAGGATACGTTCAACGGCCACCATCTAAAATAAACGAAGTATCAGTGATAAAAGTGTTTTTATCTGAATATGTGTCGCGCTAGGAGAATCTGGTTGGCCTATGCTCATTTTCTAAATAAAATCTAAAAATAACAGTACATTATGCAGGGTATTTTTTACAGGGGGATGGGCTGGGGGCCCTCGGAATTGACCTCCCCCTCCCGGGATGTTTGCTTATCCACCGGGATTTTTTGGGTGTCCAAAACTTTGCCAAAAATAGGCAAATTTCCAAAAATTTTCCTGCTTCGCCGAAGATTGTTGTACACTGGCTATTTTAACCTAAATCCAGGCATTTTTGATTTTGAGAACTCTTTGCGTTCTTATCCGCAAAATACGCCTAAAAATACCAATTTTTGGCTCAACTTTGCTTAAAATCTCTCCAAACATTCACCCCGGTGCAGGCCACCCAGGAAATCCCCAGAAATAAACTGTATAATGAGGTAGAGATTGCAATGTGAACAGTTCAAAAGGGAAATGGATTTACATTTAATCTGTAGACAGAAATCCTATCCTGTCAGTGAATCAAGGCTTGCGTACGTAATCTACAGCACCTAAACTTATGCGGATACAAAGACTGTAGTATTGTAGACTAGCTACGACAAGACCACCTTGGTAGCTTACGTATCCAACTTATTAAATGATGATACGATACGATTAACTAACATAATGCTACGCTGTTCAGAATGTTAATCCACAGTCCAGTATTCCAGAGTACACATTTTCCAGATATTCTGATTAATTTTAGGTCAGACCAGTTGCTGTGGCCCATTTTAACTTTACCCTTTGGCTTTTTCCTTTTCCTCCAGGGGGGAGCAGAAGTCGGATTCGGGCCTCCCCCCGAAACCCAAAAGTTCCGGGAAAATAGGGTTTTGAGGATAAATTTTCAAAAATTTGGCCGGCTTTGTCGGATTTTTAGGTTTTTAATCTATTTTAAGCTTAAAATTGGGTTAAGAATATCACAATTGTTAACCCAGCAGCAAAAATAACTATTCTTAAGCATTTTTCGAAAAAAATTTCTGCCGCCCCCAGAAATCTGTGCCCCCCCCAGAACTTTTTGCATAGGAAACGCTTTATATTGCTTCAGCCAGATTGGCACTACTTTCACCAAATACAGACTAGTCTACTAATCCATTTCACTCAGAAGTATCAAATAAGGGATGAGGAAACAAGGTGCAAAACTGAGAAATTTTAAGTTAAGAACAGAAAAGGGTTAGACGAAAAGTAGTGCAGAAATACTGTGACGTGCTAACAACAAACGGAGTTCCCAAGCATTAAAAGATAGAAAGCGATAACACAGACAAGTAAACCAGTATTTCATTCAATCCATTAAATTTAACATCACAAAAATGGTACAATGTCATGAGCTACATAGGGAAACTTAAAAGTATTCTAGAAAGCTGAAATCAGAAAAGTGGAAATCGTAAAAAAGAAAAGGCTTTTCCCAATTCAGACTATACCGCATTCTCCATGAGACAGCTATTATTCATAATGTAGGCAAACAGACTCAGCGTGGAAACGGCACACTCTAGCACAAAAGCAACACTACCAGAAGACATATCTAAAGAAGAAAGAAATTGGCAAAGCTACACAAGTAGTCAGAATACATACAATGAAAGATGTCGACTGAAAACTCCACAAGAACATAGCGTTGACAAATATGGCAAATAAAACTAAAAGAACGCAAATACAAGTGAATGTGTAAAGTATAAATAAAGCGAAAGAGTGTTAAACGTGAAACTAAAATAAGGGATGCATAGACTTGCAAACGTATATTTAGATAATTATTAGATAATTAGCCAAGCACTAACCCAAAACCATGCAAAACCTGTTTAAGCAAAAATTTATCCCCACTAGGCATTATTACGGAAAGATACCAATACTTATGCATTGCCTATGCTACATCGAAAGTACACACACAAAGCTTTACAAAATGCGGCTCCCAGAGATTGCAAAGAATCCATCCTGGATTTTTCTTACGTTAAAATTTCTGCAGGCATAAAGTCTGAGGGCCCAAGATCTGTGGGATTTTCAAGAATTGTACTTTTACTGTAGCAATTTAAACTTAAATTTAAGCTAAAAATTGCATGAAATGCTGAAAAAAGACCTAAAAACCCGGCTAAGCTAGAAAGATTTTGAACACTCTCAATTAAAACCTAATTCCCATGCACTGCTCTGTCTTTCCGCAGAGGCACAGGTCCTGGAGGAGGGGCGACTTTGAGGGGATGTTCGATCCAAGTTTGGGGAAACCGATTTTTGAGAAAGGGCCCTCCACCCCCAACCCTCCTTGTGGAAAAACAGGCCTCCAGTAGTGCAACAGGAAAGCGCCTAGTAGGAGTCCAGAGGGATCGGACCTTCCCCGCAACTTTTTAAAATGTTTAGCTATTTTTGGCGAAAATTTAACCACACTTTGAAAACAATAGGTTCGGAAGGGTTCAACCCCCTCCTTTTCAAAATTTTTGATACGCTCCTTAGCAAGCAGTTGAACAACTATCATTCCTATTCACCGCAACATAAATAGATCGTGCAGCCACGCAACAAGGAAATAAACAAAAATGCAGACGATCATCATGCAAACCACAACAAGACGAAACGTGAGAGTGAGCCAACTTTTGGAACAGTTCCATTCGAGTTACTTCAATAAAGTTCTGTCCTCCTGTTTTCACTCTTTCTACACATCTAAAACTAACCGCCGCCTCCAACTCTGTACTCTGCCGAAGATTCCATTGAAAAAATCCCATCAACATGATGGAATAAAACATGGAAAGCCCAACAATACCTGCGGATTGCTCTGAAAGAAACAGAATAGAAAATACGTAAAGGCACTTCAATTCAATCATACAAGTTACATATAAGATGAAGACCAACATGTACTATATAAATCCCACCAAGAGTGCATAATTTAGACGACTATGACAAACGTCACGCTCTTTGAAATTAAGGCTAAATGCTATGCGTGCTAACGGCGGACCCCCTCCACGAATTGGTCCCGCTCACCCCCGTTTGGGACTATGTACGTACCCGTATAGGGGCGGTGTGAGAGGGGGTAAATTTATTGGGGAGGGGCTGTCAGTCGATAGCGCGCACAGCATTGTTTTGGCGTTCACTGCAGAGTCTGGCGCTTGTCATACTTTTATACTTATGCACTCTTGATCCCTCAAAATAATTATGATGCAACATTGTTGGAGGGAAACAAGAAAGACGGCATATTAAGGATATAGCAAGCTTAACAAAAAAAATCAAAATTCGGTTTTTTGGCTGGAACATTCGCAAAACTAAACCAAATCGATTACTTTGAGGACCCATGGATAGGTCTTGGGCTAAGCTTTAAAACCACCCCAGTTTCGTTGCTCTACGGCCTATACCAGTAAGTAGCAGTAGACGAAAATGTGTGATTTTTTTGTTAAAGGTTTAACAAAAAAATCACCCGTTAACAAAAAAAATCAGTGGCGGATCGGATCCCAGAGAGCAGCTAGCAACTTTTTCTCATCAGTTTTGGATAGAGCGCACTAAATAACGTATTTCGAACCCCAAACCGCTAACCTAGTGCTCCAACTAAGGCAACTGACCCCGCCGAAGTCTTAGTGGACACTGATGGCCCCCGACAGCGTCCAGTATGAAGTCTGGTGGCTCTAAAGTGCCGTTTTAAAGGCTAAAACGTTGTTTTTTCGTGTTTGTGAGTGATTATAACCTATTTCCAGGCATTTTGGCAGAGAAACTCAGAACTTCGTATGTTGCTGGGGTATGACCCACGGTCACGTGACCCCTGCCGGATCCGTCCGGACCCTCCAGGTACCAACTGGACAGTTCGAAGTGGCTATAAACATGTCCTAGGGGGTTTTCGAGGGCGCTGAATTCAAATCTGGCATTAGTTTTTAGGTAACTATGGGCTAATACTGACTTCTGGGATCACGTTTACCGTCGGACGGTCCAGTCCCGGCTGGTCACCAGGTTGGACTCCCAGAAGTGTCAGGCAACCTCAAAAACAACGTATATAAGGGTTTTCTGGGTCGCTGAGCTCGAGTTTGACGTTAGTTTTGCTCTAGCTGCTGTTCTGGCTTCAGTAACGAAACATAAAAATGATTTTTTATTTGTTAAAATTTTAACAAAAAAATCACCCACCCCAGGACGGCTCAGAGGTCCGACTGGGAACTTCTATATATGTATCGATAGCCCACAGTCAGGACATGTCACATGCACAATATGGGTTGCCTAGGGTTCTCCCTTAGTAAATAGCAGCCGAAATTCGAACTTCGGTCATGAACGTTTTTGAGGTCACTTTTGGGTACCCTCACTTAAAGGTCTGCCCTGAACGCATGGAGAGGGAACAGGGGCTCAAACTCACAGGCTGTAATGTCGAGATGTGTGGCTACCACCATGCAAAAAATTGGGTCTCTGCGACTTTCCTGTGAGTCAGGGTGGGGTGATTTTTTTTTGTTAAAATTTCTGATGATTTTTTGTTAAGCTTGCTATATACCAAGGGTAATTTAAGTGTTAATTTGACCTTTGCTGCTAACGGTTTGAAAAAATGTTCTATTTTGAAAATTGGGTTTTCTTTTCCCGCCGAGTGAAGGTAACCCCCAGGTTTAATTTACCACAGGCACAAGAGCCAAATATATAGGATATGCCGTCGTGAAGTTCGAGACATATAGCAAGCTTAACAAAAAATCAAAATTCGGTTTTTTGGCTGGAATTTTCGCAAAACTAAACCAAATCGATTACTTTGAAGACCCATGGATAGGTCTTGGGCTAAGCTTTAAAACCACCCCAGTTTCGTTGGTCTGCCACCTACCAGTAAGTAGCAGTAGACGAAAATGTGTGATTTTTTTGTTAAAGGTTTAACAAAAAATCACCCGTTAACAAAAAAATCAGTGGCGGATCGGATCCCAGAGAGCAGCAGAACTTTTTCTCATCGGTTTTGGATAGAGCGCACTAAATAACGTATTTGAACCCCAAACCGATAGCCTAGTGCTCCAACTAAGGCAACTGACCCCGCCGAAGTCTTAGTAGTCACTGATGGCCCCCGACAGCGTCCAGTATGAAGTCTGGTATCTCTAAAGTGCCGTTGTAAAGGCTAAAACGTTGTTTTTTCGTGTTTGTGAGTACGATTGCAACTTATTTCCAGGCATTTTGGCAGAGAAACTCTGGAACTTTGTATGTTGCTGGGGTATGACTCACGGTCACGTGACCCCTGCCGGACCCGTCCGGACCCTCCAGGTACCAAACTGGACAGTCCGAAGTGGCTATAAACATGTCCTAGGGGGTTTTCCAGGGCGCCGAATTCAAATCTGGCATTAGTTTTTAAGTGCTGGTTCCCAGGTTGGACTCCCAGAAGTGTCAGGCAACCTCAAAAACACGTATATAAGGGTTTTCGAGGCCGCTGAGCTCGATTTTGACGTTAGTTTTGCTCTAGCTGCTGTTCTGACTTCAGTAACGAAGCATAAAAATGATTTTTTATTTGTTAAAATTTTAACAAAAAATCACCCACCCCAGGACGGCTCAGAGGTCCGACTGGGAACTTATATATATATATATATGTATCGATAGCCCATATATAGTCAGGACATGTCACATGCACAATATGGGTTGCCTAGGGTTTTCCCTTAGTAAGTAGCAGCCGAAATTCGAACTTCGGTCATGAACGTTGTTGAGGTCACTTTTGGGTACCCTCACTTAAAGGTCTGCCCTGAACGCATGGAGAGGGCCTAGGGGCTCAAACTCACAGGTTGTAATGTAGAGATGTGTGCATATCACCATGGAAAAAATTGGGTCTCTGCGACTTTCCTGTGAGTCAGGGTGGGGTGATTTTTTTGTTAAAATTTCGGGTGATTTTTTTGTTAAGCTTAGCTTGCTATATCCTCTGTGAAACTGTAATCAGTTTTGGGCTAGGTCTTTCCTGCAGTTCAGGGTGACACACCAAAGACCTCCATCTTGGGACAAAAAATTACAAAATTTTCAAAGTCCCAAAACATTTGCTGAGAAGCTGCGCTGAAGCTGCGAAAAATCCTGCGCAGATTTCATGCGCAAATTGTAGAGCACATCGAGTTTATTTCGTTTATTTCGAAGTGGCTTTCTAAAAAATCTCTGTTTACGGACAAAAATGTTGATAAAATTTTATTATTAAAAAATTTGTTTAAATAAAGTTTATATATTTTTAAAAATTTTTTATATAATTGTTTGTGTATTCGTATGACTCTCACTCTTGGAGTAAATATATATCCACCCAGTTTCCCCATGCCAGGTGCGTAGCTGGTGAGGCTGGGTGATGAGACGCATGGGGCTTTGAGCACTCATCTATTGCCTGTGCTACAAGGCACCTATTATGTTATGTTATTTTACGTATATATGTACACTCATTTGTAAATAGGTTGGGGTTTGCAATGCAATGGAACGGAATATGTCCATGCCGGATGTATCCAGTACTCTTGAATTTAAAATGACTCACTGTCTGGCTTTTTCCTACCGGGGGGGGGGCGTGGGGCCCCCCCCAGACTTGGGTCCCCCCCAGGATTCGGGCCTTCACCCCCAGAACCCCCTCCAACCCTAAAGTGCCCGGAAAAATAGGGTTTTGGGGGAAAATTTTGAAAATTTTTTCCGGCCTCGCCGTATTTTTACCCATTTTTAAGCATGTTTTAGCTATTTTAAGCTTAAATTTAAGTCAAAAATAGTCAATTTTTAGCTCAGCAGCCAAAAATAGCTATTTTTAGACATTTTTCTAAAAATTTTTCTTCTCCCCCCCCCCCCCGCGGTAATCCGAGCCCCCCCAGACTTCCCACCCAGAAATTTTTGCCTAGGAAAAATCCAGACTGTAACTACAGAAGAGGTTGAGTACGCATCTTGTATTACTGTGCCCCGTTCTGTGTTTTTCTTTAGTATATCTGGGAGGTTTCAGCCCCGTATCACTTACCGTTAAAAAGTTGTGCCCCGGACCGGTTATGGCGGCGATGTTTTTTCCGGTTTCTCCTATTTGATGGTTGTATTGTATATAATGTTCCCCGCTTGCACGTGAACTGCAGCGGTGGGCCAACCTAAAGGGCTATATGGTCTAGTGGTACCCTCTAAAGAATTTAAGAATCATTTTTTTGCACCGCAGCTGTGCCACAGTGCCGCAGTGGCGTCGCAAAGTCTTATCATAGCGAAAAGTGACCATTTTTGTGGTCGTCGCTCAGGTCGAACGTTACGAGCTGGAGCTGATTTGTTTTTATATTCAGAAATTACATATATTGAACCAACTAACGGTCCAGGTTGCGTTTCTCTATCACTTCCCTAGCGACCACAGTGGCCCGTTCCAAATGGCGAAAATTCGAAAAATGAAAAATCGAAATTTCTCGCTATCTGAATGATGCTTATTCGTCAGCACAATGAAAAGAATATATATTAACGAAAAAGGTTAAATCAGAAAACAAGCGTTAATCTCCAAAAAAATACAGGAACAAATACTAAAAACTGGGTTTTCTCTAGCCCAGAAAAAGTGGGGGGGGATCCCCCCCCACTTGTGGGGGGGGGAGACCAAAAGTGGGGGGGGGGGAAACAGGGGCGTATCCAGGATTTTGAAAAGGAGGGGGTTTTAACTAAAATTTACTGAAAAGGAGGGGGCTTTGACAAAAATTTGCGCATTTTGTAATGGAGTTTTCATAAAAGTTAACTCAAAAGGAGGGGGTTTCAACCCCCAAAACCCTCCCCCTGGATACGCCCATGGGGGGAAATAAAATGGGCTAAAAATGCTAAAAATGCGGTAAAAATTGCGTGTTTTCTATGTATACTGCTACATCTAAGCTAAAAAGTGCTCAAAAATCAAGATTTAGTACCAAAATAGTCGATTTTTAACCAAAAAATTCCGGCGAAGCCGGAAAATTTTTGAAAATTTTGACCAAAAATCCTAAAAATTTGGCATTTTCTGGGCACCTTATAGTGAGTGGGAAGGGAAGCCCAAAAAAGTGGGGGGGGGGGAGCCCAAAAAGTGGGGGGTCCCCCCCCCCACCCCCCCCCACTAAAGAAAACCCAGAAAAATATTCGTAACCATACAAAGCATAGAACAGAATGATAACGTTGCATACAAATAATGTGTGTATATAGCAGGATCGGGAACCACCGATTAACCGATGTCTAACCAACGACCCTTAAGACCCTTAAATTAGACAAATCGTATTCTAATTTTTCTAATTCTAATAATCGTAATCTATTCAATTTTAAAGCTCAAATCTTCCATACAACGGTTTTCTGGCGCGGAGAATCGATTCCCGCAGTCAATGTTACCGTCAGACCCACCCATCTTGCTGGGCTGGTTCCATTTTGCCGTCGGGAGGGTCAAGTCGGAAACCGCTTCCTGGAGGTCCATAGTAGGCTCTACCTGGCCTCTCAAAACTCTGTCTATAGGGGTTTTCTGGTGTGCCCAGCTCATTCCCGGTATCCGTTTTGCCGTCCGACGTGCCTATATTGCTGGGCTGGTTCTACTTTGCCGTCGGGAGGGTCAAGTCGGAAACCGCAACCTGGAGGTCCATAGTAGGCTCTACCTGGCCTCTCAAAACTCTGTCTATAAGGGTTTTCTGGTGTGTCTAGCTCGATCCCGGTATTCGTTTTGCCGTCCGACGTACCTATTTTGCTGGGCTGGTTCCAGTTTGCCGTGTGAAGGGTCAGTTGGGTGGGGGGCCAAGTGGTCGACAAAGTGGTAAAATTTGGTATCAAGTAAAAGCCCTAAGTGAGCTGAGCAACTTTTGTCATAGAACTGCATACCCAAAGTGGCTGTAGAGTGCTGTGGTGGGGTGGGGTGGGGGGCCTTGGGCGATTTTAGGTCAAAAATGTATATAATTTTCAAAAGTGATCAAATTTGGTATCAACTGAAAGCCCTAAGTGAGCTGAGCAACTTTTGTCATAGAACTGCATACCGAAAGTGGCTGTAGAGTGCTGTGGTTGGGTGGGGTGGGGACTTGGGCGATTTTAGGTCAAAAATAGAATTTTTCAAAAGTGGTCAAATTTGTGTCAAATGAAAGTCCGAAGCGAACGGAACAACTTTTGTCATAGAACTGCGTACCCAAAGTGGCAGTAGAGTGCTGTGGTTGGGTGGGGTGGGGACTTGGGCGATTTTAGGTCAAAAATAGAATTTTTCAAAAGTGGTCAAATTTGTGTCAAATGAAAGTCCGAAGCGAACGGAACAACTTTTGTCATAGAGCCACCCACCCAACTTTTGTCTGTATATACTTTGGATATGTAGACACAGCCAACACACACATATTATCCTCTTTTGTGCGGTGCATTTTTGTTACTTGTATATATATAGCGATTATGTAGCCTTACGGCAGAATAAACTAAATTTTTAGTTCTACTACTTTGCTTTAGGTAGAGAATCTTGGACAAATTCTTCCACAACAAATTGTCCAATGTCCAAGCTCTTCGTTGGCTCCATTGATGGTATCTGCATCAGCATCATCATCTCCGTTTGTCACGCCGGGATCAGGCGGTGTGGTCAAAAAACAACGGGTAATTTATTTGACGAATTCACTCGCGCAAGCCCTGCCATAGCCGTTGCACTAGTTGCCCTTTTGAAACCTCTAAAGGCCCGAGTTGAAACCTCTAAACTGTGAGTCAGCAGCGGAAACCGCGCAGGTACTCGCACTTCTTCCTTGCGGTATTGGCAGCTGTCCATAATATGGGTGGTATATACCTTCCATCTTTGCGGTTTTTAAAATTGAGGGAGGGGGGGGAAAGTAAGGTACAATACGTAATATGTACTGGCATTTTTTAGCGTTTTGAAAGTGGGGCTTCGCGGGGGGGAAGGGTGTTTATGGGGGGGCCCACCCCCCCCCACTAGAATAAGCCCAGATACTGTTTTGTTATATACACACTTGAAAAATCTTTAGTACGAAGACAAAACAAAACAAACAAAATAAATAAATAAAGCAGAAATAATAATAATATAGAAGCATACGTACTTCGACGGACCTCCGTCTCATAAACTGTATAATCTGATCCACTGTTAGTTTCATTGTCTGCAGTTTCATTATCTTCACTACCTCCACCGAGCTCCATTCTAGATTCCGACATATCCGAACAAACCGAAATAAATTACACAATTAAATTTTCAAGATAGATTTCAACATAAATTAAGACAAAAACAAAACATCTTGTGTAAGTTTAAATTTCAGTGTATATTTTTGTTTCAAGCTGTGTAAAATTTAAAAGTGTTTTATCTTATCTTATCTTATCTTTTTATCTTATCTAACAAATTTAGACATTATTTTCTTGCTCTATGGCTATTTTCGAATCCTTCAGGCCAACGTTATGCAAACTGCACTTGTGTAAAGTTTCGGAAGAATCTACGCGGGGAGTCTGCTGGGCGCCCCCTCCCCCAGAAGCTGGCCCGCGTTTACCTAATTTTCTTGATGTATTATTATTTTTATGTATATATGTTCTGTAACTTTAGCGAAGAAAAGAATCTGATGATCCTTCGTCCTTAGTTTCGCCGAAACAAAGAAAGGCCAAAAGAGATGGGGTGAGTTTTTGCATATTCTAAGGCATTGTAATGTCTGCTGCATGCTTGTTTCTAATTATGACTGACTTGACATAATGGCTCAGACGATGACGTCCGTGAATGCCGTCGTGTTCTGCCAACCAACTTCTCCAGTTGGATTTATCCTGAGCCAGTTCGTACCAGTTGTGGGCGCCCCGTAGAGCCGGAAGGACGCAGTCCCGCCAGCGTAGGTCAGAGTGTCCTGGACGTCTCCCTCCGCTCATTGGGAACCAGGGTTTTTTTGGTCGCCGAACTTTAGGCCAAATGGCCTCAACGACTCAAATTTTTTAGGCCATCAGCAAAAAAATTTAGGCCATCCAAATTTTGTTAATTTTTAGGTTGTGCGTTATTGTTGTACGCATTGTTAAAATTACAGTTATCATGTATTCACGCGTTATATATTCAAAAATCGCTGTTTAACAACAAAAATCGCCATCGTCACTGTTTAACACACCAGAAATACTACTTTTTTACCTTAAAATGGCAAAAACAGAACCTTGTTAGCATAGAAATAATAGCGCACGACAGTATTAATGAATTTTTATTGAAAATTAAAACGGGTAGGGTAGGAACTGAACATACGAGTATATATATAGAAAGAGGACCAAAGAAAGAAAAAATTAAACTAGCAGAAATAAAGTTAAACTACATATTAAAAATAGCATTTCTTTGAGGAAATCTTTATAATAGTAAATGAAATTATAACTAGAATGTGTATTTCTAAGTGCAAATAGACAATGTAACTAGCTGGCAGCTGGCGCAGCCCAGAAATACAAGTGAAGAAGTATACATTCGCGCCGAAGGCGCGGAAATTTTTTGGAAAATTGCTGTTTTTACTTAAAAATCAATAAAATTTAACTGGGTTTTCGTCGAAAAATTTAGGCCAAATGGCCCCAACGGCCAAAATTCTTTAGGCCATCGACTCATAAATTTAGGCCATGGCCTAAGCTATGGCCTAAAAAAACCTTGTTGGGAACTCGGCCAAACAGGGCCATTTTGTGGGATCTGGGTGTCGGAGAGGCGGGCGACATGAAGTCAACTCAACTCTGACCTGCTCAACTCTGCTGCTAGCACGAAGTCAGTTAGCAAGCTCATGAAGAATAGAGTTATAATACACTTTCCCTTCTCGATATGCCCAGCGTATATAGTAAAAAGTTATTGTGTGCTACGTCAATGCGATATAAGTTCAGTTGACTTGGTGTTCCTTGTTTCGTTTCTGTGTATAGCATGGCAGCAAGAGTGCATAAGAAGAAGAGTAAGTCACTAGACGGCTTCTCTTTTTGGCATTGCGTAACGGAGCTCCGGCCAGAATGCGTGAATGTTCCCCCGTTTGGTGGGGGAGTAGCTCTCTTCGACAAAGAGCATACCCCCCCTTCGTTTGGGGGGGGGGGGGTAGCAGAAAAGAGGTCCCCGTTTGGTGGGGGGGTAGCAGAAAAGAGGTCTTCGTTTGTTGGGGGAGCGCCTACTATTCCTATTTTTTCCTATATTTTTCAAATATTCCTATTTTTTCCTATTTTTGCCTACAACTTCTATATTTTTCGATTTTTTCATGAATTTTGGGAAGATTTATATCTTATTTTAACTGTGGAAGCGAAATACGGTAGAATTCTCTGTTTTGTCTTCCAACGGGCAATTCTCAAAAATTTTCCGGTTCCGCCGGAATATATAGATACCGTTTTCTCTTTAGTTCTGTTACGTCGATTTGATTCTCTCGTTTAAATCATTCAATGCTTGACGGAATTGTTTTGTTGAAGCTGTGTGTCACTCATTCATAAGTGATACGTTATCACTACACTTTAGCATTATGTTCCTGGGGGCAGAGTTGGACAATGGACACATTTTTTGCGACCGCGACCGCATCCCGCTAGCTAATGTTGTGACCGCAAAAGTTTGAGTTCTTAACCTTCAATTCTATGCAAAAATCTACTTTCTCTTATTTTTAAGGTATTCACTTTGTTTTACAGCTATACATCACTGCAATCGGTATACAGATATACCGTTCAGGGTATTTTTTTAGGGATTTTTTTCCGGGGGGGGGGGGCTCGGGCCCGGGGGGGGGGGAAAGAAATTTTCGGAGGGGGAAGATTTTTTGCAAAAATGAGCCAAAAAATGGTATTTTTTGGCGTATTTTGCATGGTGAAACGCAAAAAGTTCTCAAAAATGCCAGGATTTATGCTAAAAATAGCTATTTTTGCGAAAAAATCTCCGGCGAAGCCGGAAAATTTTTGAAAATTGGCCTATTTTTGGCAAAAATTTGGGCCTCCAAAAAATCCCCGGGGGGGAAGCAAAAATCCCGGGAGGGGGCGATTTCGGGGGGAAGGCATTTTCGGGGGGGAGGTCAATTTCGGGAGGGGGCCCCGCCCGCCGTCCCCCCCCCGGAAAAAATACCCTGACCGTATATGGCTGGTGCAGCTTAGATTAGATTTTCCGACAACGCAATTGGAAATTACACAATTTGGAGTGTTTGATAGTGAAATTCTGAGTGCAGGGTGCCTTTTTTCAGTTTAGGGTTGAGGTTACCAACCGAAGGGCATATTAAATTAAACACTTCTTAAAGCGTTGGTTTCCCTCCCTTTAATGCTCATCTAATCTTATAGCATTGATTGAAACTTTTAGAACTTGTTGATTGAATTGAATTGAACTATTGAAAGTTAGTTATCCAGCGCAAAAAACTTCCATTTTGGCATCTAATGTACGAATAGTGAAATTCCAGTACGAATTTTTGATTATCACGGAGAGAATTCTCGTTCCTGTCAACTGGCACTTGAAAAAAGGTGCAAATTTCAGAAAAGATTCGATACTGGTCGCGGAGGGCACAAACCTGAAAATTTATATTTTCGTATTTTGCCGGTAGCTTATGGAAACGAACAGAAACCTGTATAAAAACAACAAATTTACAAAATTAAAATTAGAAAAAAAGATGATGAACAAATTAAAACCCTAAACTACACGGTAAGGACTGACAGACCTCCCCTACAACTCAAAACAGTCTTCCAAGATAACAAAATAAACAGCAAATGTGAAGCTGATAATTCGTCCAACGAGGGGACTACGCATAGAATAAAGGAAACATTTGAAAAAATTGGAAATTCTTATTACAAATTGGCCCAAATAACCACAATTTGATGGACGTTTGCGGCCATGAAAGTTTGACCATGACCGCGACCGCCCTCGGGTAACTCTGCCTGGGGGATTTTAGAACTTATGGTATCTTTTGTGCAGTGATTTTTGAAACGCTGTAATTTTCACAATTTTTGGAGTTTTGGAAAGTGCTTTATGCGTCGTCTAAAAGCATGTAATCAGTATATTATGTATTCACATGATTTTACGAAAGTTTTCTTTCCTTCGAAAGTTTCGAAAAATCTGCTTCCACCGCAGAAGCTTTGAATTAAATTGGCCCCTTCCAATAAATTCCTTGAAAAGTGCTAATTTACACCAGGACAAATACTTCATATACCAGATTAATCTTTGCAAAGGTTTAAACTTCGTCAACATTTTGCTAGAGGTTTTCAATTGGTTTTCGTGTAGTTTTGAATATTTTCCACTAAAAGTTAAGTTTCTTTAAGCAAACCTTAACGGAATTCTTTTTGAATGTTTTGAGCTACAGATGTCCATTCGATAAATATAGCGCCTACCGATGCTTTCCTTCGTTGTGCCAAGAAATGGTCAAAATGACCCAGCTTTTAATTTTGTTGTATTTGTAGCCGTTTCATTTGCATAAAATTTCAATTCCACGTTTGGTGGGGGGGGGGTGTAAGCAGGTAAGCAAAAGAGGTCCCCGTTGTGTCGCCAAAAAGGTCCAAAAGAGGTCGCAAAAGGGGGTCGCCAACAGCCAATCAGATTCCGCCTGACTTGGCAACCTCCCCCCCCCCCAAACGGGGACGCCCTTCTGCCTACTCCCCACCAAACGGGAACCCCTTTTGCATACTCCCCCCACCAAACGGGGACCCCTTTTGCATACTCCCCACCAAACGGGTACCTGTTTTGCTGCTACCCCCCCCCCCACCAAATGGGGTGGGGGTATGCTTGTCGACCCCCCCCCCCCCCCCACCAGACGGGGGAACATTCGCGTATACCGTTACGCAATGCCAAGAAGAGAAGCCCTCTAGTGGCTTACTCTTCTTCTATAATGTAAAGGAATTAGTTATGGACTCTTGATGACTGGGGCAACTGTAGCATGAAACAGTTTTTATTTCAAAGCCGGATAGAGGTGAGAGTGTTTTCAAACAGAGCGTGAGGTTTGAATATTATGCTATCGGTTTAAAGTCTGCGCTTTATTTCATGATTTTTAATTATCACTAATAATTATCAATTTTAACAAACAAAACTTCGCCATGTTACATACTGGCCTGTTCTTTCGATTTATCATGTTTGAAGGTATATCTGAACAATCGCAGATTTTATATATGTTTGATTCATTTTGGTAAGAGATTGAGACCGAAAGATTCTGATTTACTTTTATGTTTAGTTTATGTTTTACCTACTGCTGTAATTCATTAGTGCAAAATCTCAGGGTATTTTTACAGGGGATTCACTTCCCGACCTGAAATGCTCTGAATCTTCATATTACATACCTCCCCTTTTTTCGTTATTCAGTTTAATTAATTGCAACAAATTCATTTTTGTTGCTACTGTCGAATGTTAGATATTGTACTTCAGCGATCCAGTGGTACAGATTCGGAGGAACGTGCTATTGTGTCTTCCAGTTCTGAGGCGGACCGATTTCAGTCACAGTCAGTGCAGACTGATGAGGTATGCAATGTTTGGTCTAGGCAAGCGTATGTTTTATCATAGGGGTCGCGGCAGCGATCCCTATAATATGAGTGAAAATGGTCGAATGACCGTGTAAAACAAGGCTGCGCAGATTCCTTCGCAGATCCTGCGCAGATTATGTGCGCAAAAAATTGTACGTGTCGAGTTTGGTATGTTCCTGAAGTTTCATTCCCGTACCACTTTCCGTTAAAAAGTTATGCCAAAAATCGCTTACGAGAGTGATGTTTTTTTCCGGTTCTCCGCTTTGACGTCTGGTAAGGGGGTTTTGTAGCTTTAATAACAACAGATAGAAAAATTTTTGCCTATGAAAACCATATATATTCTTGGAGTACGCAACAAAAATAAGCCGATAGGCTAGTTTTTATGCCTCCCAGAGCCGGAAAAATTTTTTGGCGGGGGGCCAAAATCGGCCAAAACGCTAAAATGGCCAAAAGTATGCTTCAAAGGCGCCGTAATAAGTCAGACTGGCCTACATATGGGGCAATACTGCCTATATGGCTGAATAGGACACATATCAGGGCCGTTCAATTGCTACATGATTTTCCGGCCCTGAGCGTAATTTTTGGGAACTGGCCTGCCAAAGTTGGTGAATTTTGGGTCCAACTTTGAACTTGGTTTTTTCGCTTATTTTACGACCTGGAAGGCTCAAATCTTGCATACAAAGATTTTTGCGGACGGAGAATCGATTCAAGCTATCAATTTTGCTGCCCGACTGACCCAGGTTGCTGGGCTGGTTCTACTTTGCCGTCTGGATGGTCATGTCGGCAACCGCTACCTGGAGGCCAATACTAGGCTCTACTTGGCCTCTCATAACTTTGCCTATAGGGGTTTTTTGATGCGCCCAGCTCTTTTCCGGTGTCCGTTTTGCCGTCCGACTCATCCATCTTGCCGGGCTGGTTTCACTTTGCCGTCTGGAGGGTCATGTCGGCAACCGTTTCCTGGAGGTCCATACTAGGCTCTTCTTGGCGTCTCAAAACTGTCTCTATAGGGGTTTTCTGGTGCGCCCAGCTCATTTCGGGTGTCCGTTTTGCTGTACAAGGCACCCATTTTGCTGGGCTGGCTCCACTTGACCGTCTGAGGGGTCAGGTCGGTAAGGGGTCAGTGGGTCCAAAATGAAATTTTTTAAATAGTGTTAAATTTTGGTACAAAATTAAAGCCATAAGTGAGGTGAGAAATTTTTGTAATAGAATTGCATGCTCAAAGTGTCTGTAGCATGCTGTGGTGGGGTGGGGTGGGGACTTGGGCAATTTTCGGTCAAAAATGAAATTTTTCAAAAGTGGTCAAATTTGGTACCATATGAAAGCCCTAAGTGAGCTGAGCAACTTTTGTCATAGAATTGCATGCCCAAAGTGGCTGTAGCGTGCTGTGGTGGGGTGGGGTGGGGACGTAAGCGATTTTGGGTGAAATATGAAATTTTCCAAAAGTGGTCAAAATATATATATAGCAAGCTTAACAAAAAAATCAAAAGTCGATTTTTTGGCTGGAACTTTCAAAAAAAACTAACCAAATCGATTACTTTGAGGACCCTTTTTGGATAGGTCTTGGCCAAGCTTCAAAACCACCCCAGTTTCGTTGCTCTACCACCTACCGTAGTAGCAGTAGGACAAATGTGTGATATTTTTGTTAAAGGCTTAACAAAAAAATCACCCGTTAAAAATCAGTGGTGGATCGGATCCAGGGAGCAGCTAGCAATCTTTTCTCATCGGTTTTGGATGACGCGCACAAATAACGTATTTAGAACCCCAAACCGCTAACCTAGTGCTCCTACCAAGGCAAACGGTCCCGCCGAAGTTCAGTGGTCACTGATGGCCCCCGACAGCGTCCAGTATGACAGTCTGGTGGCTCCAAAGTGCAGTTTTAAAGGCTAAAACGTTGTTTTTTCGTGTTTGTGAGTGATTATAACCTATTTCCAGGCATTTTGGCAGAGAAACTCAGAACTTTGTATGTTGCTGGG
>JASAND010008432.1:0-2500 GCA_030248195.1 Trissonchulus latispiculum
AGGTAGATTTAGAAGTAGACGTAGTTCGGTAGGTCGGTAGGTCGGTAAGTATGGACTGCGTAGAATGGCTGCTGAGACAGTGAGTGAGTGAGTTTTTGCCTTTCTGGCGGACTTCTTTGATTTTTATTGGAGCTTCCAGAAATTTCTGGGCTCCTATCTTAAAGCGTGTGTGCCCAACTCGGGCTGGCCGCACAAACTGTGAGATCAAAAGACGGAGGGAGATGCTTGAGAAAATGGAGTTGTATTACCACTCAACTGACCCTAATTTTGATTTATTTCCCAAAATTCAGCTTGTGGGGTGGATTTATTTTCCCCCATTTGGGTGCCTAGGTAGAGTAGTTTTTTACGCCTTTAAAGACAGCTGAGACAATGCTTTTAAACCATTCTAAATGGTTGAACAGTAGAGATCCGTGCCATGTTTTTCCCCGATTTGCGGTTAGAAAAACATGGACAAGTCTATTTACTGCCTATTCTAGTGAGGTATAAAGGAAGGTTGAATACCCGATTGGATAGGTAGGCGCCCACGGTATATACGACGACGTATTATTCAAGGCGATCCTAATCAAGCGAAAAAAAAGTTGGGGAACTTGCTTCCCTATTCATGTTTTTCTTGCCCCCTGACTTTATATACCTGAGCTTATTCTTGGGGGGGGCCCCCTCGGCACCCTCCCCCCCAAAAATCATCCCCCAAGAAAAAGTAGGTGCCTTTTTTTCGTTTTAACTTTTTACTTTTCTAGAAAAATCGCTCAGAAGGCCAAATTTTCAAAAATTTTTCGGCTTCGCTGAAGGTTTTTTTGGTGGATTTTTGACTATGCCAACACTAAATCTCCTTATTTTTGGCGATTGCTATAAAAATGGCGCAATTTTTAGCATGTTTTTAGAAAAATTTTGAAAAATTTTCGCCCCCCCCAAAAAATGACTCGCCCCCCGAAGGCCCAAGGAAAACCCCCCAAGAAAAGTACCGGGAGAACCAGCCCCGAATGCTCTCGCACAGACGCGTAGCCAGGGGGGGGGGGGCGAGGGAGCATGCCCCCCTCCGTCGGGGAGACAAAAGAAAAATTTTTGTGTAGGTAGCACCGGCATTGAATAAATATTCAAAACTTTCGCATAATTTGCTACTTTTCCTCGAAAACTAAAACCCCTAAATTTTGGCAAAATTTAGCTTAAGTATATAAATATATATAGTTCCGGTTGGTAAAAATCATGTTTGACACCCCCTCCGAAATTTTTTTTGCCATTAAACTAGTGCCCCCACCTGGCCCACGTATAGGTTGTAAATAAGTGTGAAATCTGCAGGAAATGTTTACAAAACATTATATATATATATATATATATATATATATATATATATATATATATATATATATATATATATATATATATATATATATATATATATATATATATATATATTGCGCTGTAAAATCGTTCAGATAACACTAGGAATATTTTTCAATTTTTTTCGACCCAATTGGAAATGGAAAAAAACGGAAAAACCTTTTTTCCAGTCCTTTCTTCCGCGCCCATCCCTAGCGTCTACTGTGGCTGGAGCAGGTCAGTTTAGCAGTTGGGAATATATAATAGTTAGCCCTCTGCCTTACACTTTCTGGTTTAGACCTAACGGGGCTGTCCAGCATCGTCCAGTCCAGTATGGATTCGCTGACTACAGGACTACGACCAGTCGATTCCCTTAGCAATGAGAATAGCTTCCTAGCGTTTCCATTAGCTGCTGCCCTCTCCAGTCCATGTTCTCAGCTGTTCTGTTAACATTTGAGAGTGGTTTTTTAAACTCAAAAACATGATTGCCAACATGGTTCCAAGTCCAAAATAAGGTGAATGTTGAGTTATAAGGTACATACATACAGTTAAAAATGTGTAATTTCTCGCAATAAGAAACTCTTTAAGCCAAAAATTTGGACATTTTCGGAAGTTTTTGCAAAATTTATCCCAAAATTACCAAATGTTTGGCCGTCAGGCGCGAACGGCCCCATCCCCGGAAGGGGGACGTCCCCCACCCAAAAATTTCCGGGGGCTGGGGGTTGAGAAAATGGCTGGGGGTCTACCCTCCCCCTACCCCCCTCCCGTCTTACACCTTACCCCCGGGCCGGGACCCTCCCCTGGCGCCGCCACTGTTATACGACTCAATAACTCAACTAATCTTTTTAAACATTTGAATTGCTGAATTTTCCACGATTTCAAAAAATTCTTCAACTTCTGGGGGCTCTGCGAGGCCATTTTTTAGACCCCCAAGCCAGATTTGGATTTTTTACCCTCCCCAACCCAAACAGGTGGTACACCTATGCCCCCAAGACAAGACCCAGACCCCCCGTGTGCTTGTCTATACTCTCCATGCTTTGCTTCACTCACGAGGACGAGATATGTAGTTGTTTTACAACTTGGCAAGTGAACTATATATATAACCTTTTTGTACACAATATATATATATATATTAATCTTCATGTAACAATTTTTTGTTCTTGGAAAAAGTATATATATATAT
>JASAND010008432.1:7500-63998 GCA_030248195.1 Trissonchulus latispiculum
GTCCACTTTTAGAAATCGAAAAAATCGAATATCGCAAAATTGAAAAGTTTTGCGACATTTGTACTCAGGGTAGTCGAAAACATACTCATACTAAAATTTAGCTCAATTGGTTATGTTTTAAGGATTTGAGTGGTGGCTGCGGGGGGGTAAACGAAACAAGACCCCATGTTAATTTTCTTCATTTACCTGTGACATTTCTGAAATATTATAGTTATGTGAAACAAAAAACGTTGTCTTCAGACAATCTGGTACAAATTTTTCAACTAATTGCCTCTTCGGACTATTAAAGAGGGTTACTTAAATGTCAACTACTATTTATTTAATTCAGTGGATTTGCTTACTAATATTACAATTGCCAATTACTGAAAAAACAAGGCCACTAACAATATACAATAATGTCTAGTTACAAATTACTATTTGCAGAGATGTTTAAATTTTTAAAACTCAACCGAAAACTTGAAGTTTACCAAATTTTAAATAATGATTTAATGAAAGTGAGTTCCAAAGCCGAGCGAGCAAAGTACATCCATTGCTTGTTAACAGTCCACCCCCTGTTGTTTATTTCTACCATAATGTAAGCTGCTACCTTGTTTCAACTCTAACCTTAAACAAATCTGGCTTTTGATAGAAGTCTAGTGGCTAAATGGAATTCTAAATCAAAAATATTGTCCTTAGGGAGTCCTACCTATAATGATTGTGTCAATATTTGACCCTGTCCAACTCCTGGTGCATTAGTTCACATTACTTATGGATTTGTGAGCAAATAAGCAAAATCTGTGACGACTACCAGATTCTAATTCTCTGCTTTATGACAGGTGTGGTTTTGGGTTACAAGTGTTACCTTGTCTCCCCTTTTATCCCAAGCTTTCAAACTCTCCATTTTGCCTTCAGCTTTCTTTGATACGGTGATTCTGTTAATCGAGACTGGCGACAAGCCTTGAAATCTTTGGGTAAGTGACTTACGGTAGTTTTATGGGTAATGCCTATTTAAACGTTGCTATGAGGCTCTGTTTCCAAAGTTTCAGCTTGGAGTAGGTACTTACCGCTTGCAACAATCATGTAGATAGGGGCTTGGTAAAACATAGACCCGGACCAAGACCTGGTGGGTAAAGCCCGGACCAAAGTTAGCATCTGGGGGGGGGGAATCCCTGGGAGGCCCAGCCCAGCCCCAACGTTTAACTTATCTGCCAGACAACTTAGTTCAACATTGGGGGTCTCATCTATCTTATATATTAGAGGATTTATGAATACTTGGGAGTGTTCTCAAAAATATTTGAAAATATGCGCATTTCAAAAGCGCATAATTTGTTTCAGCTACAACTTTTTAGCAACTTTTTACTAGCAGCAGCAAACTTTAGCTTAACTGTTTAACACGTCTGTACGCTTGTGTAGATACAGTAATAAGTGCATAAGAAAGCGCATACTGTATCAAGCAAAATGCGCATTAAAACATGCTCACAATTTTGAGAAGCCTCCTTGCTGTTTTCTCCAAAAACTTTGAGTACGATTTGTAACAAAGTTTGAACCTGGCACAAGAAACGAAGCATACAGCCATTCGACTATCAAATTTGAAGTCCTGCCGACCCCGGAAATTTTTGTTTAATCGTTCTAATATAATTAGGGTCAACTTTCAATCATCGGGCCGCTTTTCCAACTTTGACTGGCTATTACTCGCGACTCACTCAATGGAAAAAATTTTCAATTAGATTTCCAGGACCGCTTACGTGTCAGCTTTCATGTGACTTATGTGGTTTTTCAAAATTTGAAAATAGATTTTTTCGAAAAATACCACTTTTGACCCAAAATTTCGGCAATGTGAATCCAACAAAAGTGAGTAAAAATAGCATAATCATAAAGTTTAATCTGAGCTCAATCCAAAGATATAAAGTTTTCATGGCTACGACTTATATTGCCCCCGCAACAATTTTTTAACAATTTCCCTATATCAGCTGATTTCTGACAAGTTATGCTATGTAGTATTGATTTGCCGAAAATGTTGTAAACTAGCCAAAAAACCAGCTAAAAGCGGAAATTGATTAAAAATTCGTTGCGAGGGCAATATAAGTCGTAGCCACGAAAACTTAATAGCGTTGGACTGAGCTCAGATTAAATATTATGATTATCCTACTTTTACTCACTTTCGCTGGATTCGCATTGTTGAAATTTTGGGGCAAAAAGTGGTATTTCTCGAAAAAATCGATTTTCAAATTTTGAAAAACCACTTAAATCACATGAAAGCTGACACATAAGCGGTCCTGGAAATCCAATTGGAAAAATTTTCCATTGAGTGAGTCGTGCGTAATAGCCAAGTAAAGATCAAACGATTTTGAAAATCGAAAAAGTTGAATAACTATTGCAATTCCTGACGAAAATAGTTTTGGATACAATATGTTTGGGACATGGGCTAATTTTTCAACGAATGGCTAGTGCCTGGCATCTACCGATCTTTCAAAACTTAGAAAATCGGTTTCTTTTGAGGAGTTTTAATTTTTTCAAATTTCATTTTCAACCAAAGGAAAGTTCATGCCATGATGGTTCAGAAAATACATTTTTATATAGGTTACTCTACTGGTTGGGCATCTATGTACTTAAAGTAAACTAACGTACGTCGTAGTCGGGTGTCGACAGATACCCCGCCAGTGATCGATTCAGTATTCAGTATTCAACCGGTATAAAAATGTATAAACACTTTTAAGTTCACCATTTTTAAAATTCGAAGTTCTAAAAGTTCATTTTCCCAACTAAGTTTAGTTAATTAATTGAAAAAATATTATTTTAAGCATTTGACCATACTTGTACTGTACAAGTTGTACACTTACTTGACATTCAGTCAAAATTTATATTATAAAAAATTTAAATAAAATTTTGTTAATATATATTTTAATTATGTATAAAGGGTCTCTTGCGCAATTCCCCCCCAGTCCTAACTTTTTATTTTTTTGACCAATAACTTTGAAATTTGGTGTGGGTGCATACTAGAGGCTGATGAATTCAAAAATAAAAAAATTTAAGTTTTAAAAAAATTTTAAAAATTTTAAAATTTTAGTTTGGTAAGGGGGGACCAAGGGGAACCAAAAAAATTTTTGACAAAAATTTTGCTGAAAACTTGCATGCAGGGGTTTTCTGGGGCGCTGAACACGAATCTGAAGTCCGTTTTCCGATTCAGCTTTTCGTTAGCTCAGGATAAGCTTACATCTTAAGCTTACAACTTTAGCTTATACTGAGCTAACGAAAAGCTGAATCGAAAAACGGACTTCAGATTCGTGCTCAGCGCCCCAGAAAACCCTTGTATGCAAGTTTTCAGCAAAAGTTTTTTCAAAAAATTTTTTGGTTCCCCTTGGTCCCTCCCCCCTTACCAAACTAAAATTTTAAAATTTTTAAAATTTTTCTAAAACTTTAAAATTTTTTAATTTTTGAATTCATCAGCCTCTAGTATGCACCCACACCAAATTTCAAAGTTATTGGTCAAAAAAATAAAAAGTTAGGGCTGGGGGGGAATTGCGCAAGAGACCCAATTTGCAACTTTGGAACCAGTAAAAACATTCTTTTAAGAATTTGAATTGATGGAAATTTTTTGTTGAAAAATTTCATTGAAAATCAGGAAGTCATGGAATTGTAAGACATCAATAAACTTTTAAAATAGCAATATGGCATTGAGTTTGCAATCATTTCGGGTTTTGTGAGGAAAGTGACCTCACAGAACTAGTTTTGTGAGAAATGGCAACACAGAACGGGTTTTGTGAGGCATGAACCTCACAGAACTAGTTTTGTGAGACAAGGCCTCACAGATCTGGTTTTGTGAGGTTTGAGTCTCACAAAGTTCTCACACACTAGTTTTGTGCGATTTCGGGTTTGGGACGTGACATATACATTGCTGCAACAAAATGTACCGGTAATTCAGTATAAACAAAACAATTTCGCTCCCTACATACATTTATTGGGCAGACTTTAGTACCAAAATTTCCAGCGGTTTCAGATTAGTACAAAACAGACAGCACGAACACCTGCACTTTTCCTAATAATGTTGACAGTTTCAAATACAAATAATGAAATATTATGAGAAAAAAATTAAACCTTTTATCGATTGGTAGCAGCCCCTCTTCTGTCTCTTAAGTATATATTATCAGTAAAAGCGGAGTCCGATAATGTAAAATCAGCTTTTTCAATCAATGGTTATCAATGGTCAATCAATAAAATTGAGGCATAAAAGTGTTGAACATAAACAAAATTTGATGTAATAATAGTTAGTTTCATAAATAGAGGTATAAGCTGTATGCATGTACTTTATTCAAAAAGTCCAAAAAAATTAGTTTCTGAAAAAGTTTAAAAATAATCGTTTCAATATACTTCAAATATATATTTTGTTTGGATGGTTAACAATTTACAAACATGCATCAGAAGCCAGTGAATATAGAAAAAATGTGGAGAATTTTGGTCGGCCCGGCCCGAAACCCGGCGGGCCGTGCTTGCTGGCCGGACGGACCGGGCCGGGACGACGGGCCTGAGTGAAGGTCCCTACAGGAGGATATAAAATGTTTGGTCGGACAGATCACTGACAAATCACGGACTTCCGGCGATGCCCAAGCCAACTGCCCGTTGACAAGCCAATGGTAGGATTATGTCCCACGGAGTCACTTGTAGCTTTCAGGCACCTATTGTACCACAGAGGCACTGTACTACGCAGGCACCTTACGGTCCTACAGAGGCACTCTATAATCCTACGGAGGCACCATAGTGTCCTACAGAGGCATTTTGCATCACCCAACCAGTTCTAATGAAATATAACAGTATTTCTACAGTTTTACTGTTTTGAAAAGTATAAGAGGATCTTTTGCGCTTCCCCCCAGCCCTAACTTTTGATTTTTTAACCAATAGCTTTGAAATTTGGTGTGGTGGAGCTAATGAATTCAAAAATCCAAAAATTAAAAATTTTTAAAAATTTAAAATTTTAGTTTGGTAAGGGGGGACCAAGGGGAACCAAAAAATTTTTGAAAAACATTTTGCGGAAAACTTGCATACAGAGGTTTTCTGGGACGTTTTTCGATTCAGCTTTTTGTTAGCTCAGTATAAGTTTACATGCTAGGCTTACAACTTTAGCTTTCACTGAGCTAACGAAAAGCTGAATCGAAAAACGGATTTCAGATTCGTGTTTAGTGTGCCAGAAAACCCCTGTATGCAAGTTTTTAGCAAAAATTTTTTAAAAATGTTTTGGTTTCCCTTACCAAACTAAAATTTTAAGTTTTTAAAAAATTTTTAAAATTTAAAAATTTTTGATTTCACCAGCCTCCAGTATGCACTAACACCAAATTTCAAAGTTATTGGCCAAAAAACCAAAAGTTAGGGCCGGGAGGGAAAGCTCTAAAGATTCGTATAAGCTGTATGTTGTCACGGTGTGATTTTTCCCCCTTGAAAATTCCCCCCCCCCAGAAAAATTACACCGGTGTGGATTTTCCCCCCGGAAAATTACTCCGGTGTGAATTTTTCGGGGGGAAATTTTGCACCAATGCAAGAAATAATGCAGATTTCTGTTTATAAATTGAGTTTGGCTCATTATCGAAGCTACTAATTCTGCTTTGAAGATGGAATATGATTAGCGTAATCCGCCAAAATAATTATTCATTACAATAGTTCAACTGAGATAGAGATACAAAATTAAATCGAAATATATAAGAAATAAAATTTCTTGAAAAATCAAAAGATTTGTAGGATTGATCATAATCATTATTGTATTCAATTGCTTATTTTGCATTTGATAAACCTTAATAAGGATGAAATACTTAAATAAAAAATAACTTCTAATCTTTCTTAGGTTTCTAATATTTTATGTTTTAATTTTCTAAGTAAAAATAAATAAATTGAAATCTTGGAGATTTTATCTCCGAGCTCAAATCTGTATGTAGGGCAAAGGTAGAACAAGAATAATAATAATCAATTCAATTAAAATCATTTTTAGTTTATTCTAGAAAATTCATTGAATTAAGCTGAAATAAAAATTTTCAGTTTGCAAATTGAAATCTCAATTAATTGAAATTAATCTAAATTTTTCACGTTAACCTGAATTTTGTAAACTTTCCTTTCATTTCCCTAAAGAAAGATTTCACCATTGAGCTGTGGTTGAACTCTGAGACTAAAATTTCCAAAATTTCAATTGTGTTTTTATTTTACTAAGAAAGATACTTATTTAATAAGATTAGAAATTAGCAATGATTTAAATGAACTTTATTAGCTATTATTATTTAATTGAATGATTCTTTATTAGCTTTTGCATTGCATTGATTGCTGCATATGATTATATATCTATGAAATAAACAAAAATAAATTTTAATTTGACCTTATACTTTTTCCGGCTTGGGCTCGGAGATAAAAGTTTCCAAGCTTTAATTTATGCATATATTTTTACTCAGAAATAAAATCATAAAATATTAGTGCATAAGAAATATTAGAGTTGGCTTTTATCATAAAATTTTCTTTATTATATGGTTTATCAAATGCGAAATAAGCAGTAAAATATAACAATAATTTTAATTAAGCCTTCAAAATTTCTGGCTTTTAAAGAATTTTTATTCATTCATTCATTATTCATTATTCATTCAATTCATTTCTTCATTATATTTCAATGAAGTTGATTTTGTATATGAGTTATAATGAGTAATTATTTTGGCATTTCAGTGTTTCAGGCTAATCATATTCCACCATCAAAGTATAATTAGTTGCTATATTTATGAGCAAAACTTAATTCATAAACTGAAATCTGCATTATTTCTGGCTTTGGTGCAAAATTTCCCCCCGGAAATTTCACACCGGTGTAATTTTTCCGGGGGAAATCCACACCGGTGTAGTTTTTCCGCGGGGAAATTTTACACCGGGGGAAAAACTGCACCGTGACATATGTAACGTGTACGTAATTTGCGTATGTAACAAATGTACAGGTGTATAGGATCAAGTAAACAATCTCCCCCCCAAATTCTCAAGTAAACTATCTCCCCCCCCAAAGCTATAAATCTTTCAGAAGTTAACCAATTTAGCGGAAATTTAGCATGCATTCCAACACATGTCTGATTGACTGGTAATAAAATTTTAAAATTTTAAAAAATTTAAATTTTTAAGTTTTTTAAGGGGGGACCAAGAGGAATCAAAAATTTTTTATCGTCAATTTTGCTGAAATATTGTATTTAGGAGTTCTCAGGCTCGTAGAACACGAATCTGAAGTCCGTTTTTCGATTCAGCTTTCCGTTAGCTCAGTATAAGCTAAAGTAGTAAGCTTAAGATGTCAGCTTGTACTGAACTAATGAAAAGTTGAATCGAAAAGCCGACTTCAGATTCTTGTTCTACGACCCCGAAAACCCCTATACGCAATGTTTCAGCAAAATTGACGACAAAAAATGTTTTGATTCCCCTTGGTCCTCCCTTAAAAAACTTAAAAATTTAAAGTTTTTAAAATTTTAAAATCTTATTACCAATCAATTAGATATGTGTTGGAATGCATCCACACAAAATTTCAGCTAAATTGGTTAAGTTTTGCTAAAGTTAACATCAAGTAAATTGTCTCCCCCCCAATTGAGGCTGGGGGGGGGGAGATTGTTTACTTGACCCGGTGTATAAACTAAGCGCATAAAGTGTCTGCGTAGAACACAAAGTGCCTCAATGGTATGCTAAAAGTGCCTTCTGTAAGACTAAGGAATGGTAAGGTTTTAATTTAAAGTTATCAATTTTTTCTGAGCTGGGTTCTCGTTAGATACATGACAAGACATTTTGCGACGTCGGCCGTCTTTTAGTAGAAATATTTTACTCTCAACTTTCTTTACATTTTGTTCTGTTTATTTCTAAACCAATTCAATGAAGTACAGGTGACAATCCACTTTCCAAAATCCGCCTATTAGCCTTTTGCGCAACCTTTCTTGAAATCCTCTTTAAAGGTCAACTACTGAAGAGCTCAGCAATTGACAAGGTCACTGCAATCAGACCTACGTAAATGGATGACGCAATCAGTGTACGTAATTATCACCTGCTGTGTAAAGTATACTCCACTAATACTCAAATCCTAAGTATTATTAAGTTAGGTAATGCCATTTGGCCATATTGTTCCCAAATTACCCATTAAATTGACAGCCATTTATTGAACGAAAGCTAGTAGATATATTAAAAAAGGAAATTTTAAAGCAATGAAACTAATTTTTTGAAACTGTAAGATGGGTGATTCTTCCCTCAGCGAATATTGTGCATAACTTTGGCTTAACTTAACCGATTGAGCACAAAATGATTATGCAATATATTTCTGATAAATGACAACAAAAATTTTTATTTAAAAATGCATGTTTAACATTTTAAGTTTCAAATTAAAAATCCGAAATCCGTTATTCTATTTAAAATTGCCTTTAAATAGCTGTAGATATAAAGTTTATATGGAAACAACAAAAGGTCACGTCATATCGAACCGGGTCTGAACTTAGCGATATTTGAACTTAGCGTGGTCGAAAACATACCCACACCAAATTTCAGCTCATTTGGTCGAGTTTTAAGAACTTTGAGTGGTGGGGGGGGTAATCTGGAAAAGACCCATCGAACCTCTCTCTGATTTCAGATTCACCGGACATTAAAACCCCTCCATGCAATCTATGAGCAAATTTAAAGACAAAAACTTTTGCTCCCTTTAGAAAACGACCTGTACAATCGGTATCAGCACGATGGACAAAACTGCCCCGGATATCGTTAACCGCGCGATTTGCACACATTTTGGACCTTATCCGAATCTTATCCCGCGTCCAGAGTCCGCAAAACTTGATCAAAATTTGGTATTTTAACTTTTAGATTACGCTTAGTTCAAATATTGTGAAAAATTCGACTTGGCTAACTCTGACTTTTCCAATTCAAAGAGGAGACCACGGGAAACTGATTAATTTTGCTGCCATGTTCATCTAGGAATGTTCCGAGTTTCAGAACACGAATCTGAAGTGTTTTTGATTTGACATTTCATAAACACAGTATACACTGGTATAAGCTAAGCTAGCCATACAAATTTTAGCTCATTGTTTGTGTAGGACAAGTTTTGCGGAGTCTGGGCCTTTATTAAAATGACCCGGACTATTTTTCAGAATTATGTTTGTTACTTGTACTCAATTGATTTTCTTTTGATACTTCATTATTAAAATAATTACAACAGTAATTTCAGACAAAAGTAAGGATTATATTTGGGTCTTGCTAAGATTGCGCCTCCCTTGGCCCAGACTCTGCGATGCTTAACCAAATGAGCTTTAATTTGACATTTCGATTTAACGTATTTAGATTTTTTGTTACGCATGGGGAAAGGTGAACCGAACAATTTCTTGTTTCAGCTTTTGCTGTGTATAGTAGTATTGTAGGGTTTCTGGGATCGCATAACAGGAATCTCAACACTGTTTGTGAGCAGCTAAAACCAGAATCGATAGGAGTGTTCGGGGTCGTAGAGCAGGAATCTGAAATCAGAATTTTCAAATTTACAGCTAAATCTGAAGCGAAAACTTTTTGGTTCCACTTGGGTGTAATCCCGGCCACTAACTCTTGAATTGAAAAATTGAAATCGAAATCGAAATAAATCGAAAATTACTAATTTCTCGAACTGAAAATTTGGCGATATTTGAATTCAACATGCTCGAAAACATACCTACACCATATTTTAGTCACTTGGTCACGTTTTGGGAACCTGGACCTGGAAAGGGTATGCTTAAGCAGACCCGGACATTTTCAGTTTCATCCTGGGTCTCTTGCGCAATTCCCCCCCCCAGCCCTAACTTTTTATTTTTTGACCAATAACTTTGAAATTTGGTGTGGATGCATACTAGAGGCTGGTGAATTCAAAAATTAAAAAATTTTAAAGTTTTTAAAAAATTTAAAAAATTTTAAAATTTTAGTTTGGTAAGGGGGGACCAAGGGGAACCAAAAATTTTTTGAAAAAAATTTTGCTGAAAACGTGCATACAAGGGTTTTCTGGGGCGCTGAGCACGAATCTGAAGTCCGTTTTTCGATTCAGCTTTCCGTTAGATCAGGATAAGCTTACATCGTAAGCTTACAACTTGAGCTAACGAAAAGCTGAATCGAAAAACGGACTTCAGATTCGTGCTCAGCGCCCCTGAAAACCCCTGTATGCAAGTTTTCAGCAAAATTTTTTTCAAAAATTTTTTATCCTTTCCCCCTTACCAAACTAAAGTTTTAAAATTTTTAAAATTTTTTAAAAACTTTAAACTTTTTTAATTTTTGAATTCATCAGCCTCTAGTATGCACCCACACCAAATTTCAAAGTTATTGGTCAAAAAATAAAAAGTTAGGGCTGGGGGGGGGAATTGCGCAAGAGACCCATCATCCTTCCCTCCTGGTCTTGAATTAAGGATTCTGGTTCGGGTACTTGCAGCAAACTTTGTTTGCCAAAATTTACTCAACTATTTAAGTTTATATTATTATTTTATTCAGATTATTTTAAAACATGCGAAACGCCAAATAACGCAAATCGTGAAATATAGCAATAGCTTATGAAATTTCATGGGATCTCTTTAACTATTTCCCCCCAACTCGTTTGGGGGGAATAGTTAAATTGGGGTCACCTGTATTTAAAATGTATTTAAACGTAGAAATAAAGGTGTTAGCAGCTACCGGAGGTTTTCAGGGGTGCTCAGCGAGAATTTGAAGTTTTTCGATTCAAATTTTCGTTAGCTTGATTATGAGCTTATGTTGTAAGCTTAAGTTGTAAGCTCATGCTGAGCCAACGAAAAGCTGGATCGAAAAACGGACTTCAAATTCGTGTTTAGTGACTCAGAAATCCCTTTTATGCATTTTTTTTAGCAAAATCTTAGCCAAAACATTTTTGGTTCCCCTTGGTGCCCCCTTGCGATTCGTGACAAAGTTAAATTTAAATACTTTTAAAATTTAAGATTTTGTACAATTCAAAATTTCAAAAAGTTTCGTTATTTTTGTTAAAAAATTGATCAGAAATTACTCCTATCTGTGCCATTTCTGTATATTACACGCGACTACTTTAATGCGAGAATATGTTCACTTTGCAATTTGGGAGGGAAATAGTAAAATTGGATCTTTTGGGGCAAAATAGTTAAAGAGATCCCTTCCATGAATCATCGATCATTGTAAAAAATTCTTTGTCCGCTCATCGCTTTTTCAGCTTAATGTATCTGTATCAAATTAAATCTTTCGGCAACTGAAACCTTTTATCTTTATGTATCAATTATACTCCTATTTGTTAGACCAAAGTCCGTATAAGGTCAAAAGTTCATCAACACCTTGCTTACTGTAAATAAAAACATCTGCTGGTGACAGGGGCCCATTTTATGGATGATAATATACTACTGTAACGGCATTAAGGAAATTGTATGGTGTTCAAATTGGAGTGCTACTTAAGTTCTCATAAAAGGGGATTATCCAACCTCCCTTTCTTTGCTTTGTTACAAAAACCAATGCCCATGTTATAAGGGGATGACATTTTTAAAGTTTCAGGTAAATCCTAAAAATTGACTGCTAAAGATTTTCAATACATATTCAGTCCCATTTATTAATTGGAAAAGAATATAAGAAATATTTTCTACAACATTCGATTGAAATAGTAGCTCTAATTTAAATTTAATATACCCCTCCAGTAGGAAAGGTCAACGATAATATTGATCCTTCATGAAACGGTTGAAAAGGTCAATTTTCTCATAGGTTGCATAAGTTTACACGTTGTATTGACAATTACAGGGCGGTTCTTTATTCCTAAATAAAATCCTTAACACGGAAGAGTATTAAATTAGTGCGAGGCTCAGTTTTGGGTTTCAGTGAGGTGGTAAATCGCCCTAAGGCCAGTCTAATTGGTAGGTGTGAGCAAGGTCGCTCCGATCCGACTATCTGGCACCAGTAGTTCACTAAACGGAGACAGGAAGGACCTTTTAGGAGTCTTTAAACCTCGGACAAAAGACAGAAATACTTTCTCAGCAATTATCTTGTCTATCGTTTGTCTCTTCTTCAAGATGGTCTATCATAACTCTCTCCAAGACTTCTTGTATCCATACGGGCAAAATATGGTAAGTTTTAGCTTAGTGATGTCAGGAAGACGGAGTAATTTGTTAAAAGTCAAGATAATTAATGCAATTGAACTAATACCATAAATTTGTAGCATATTTTAGCTCTTTTCGTTGAATTGAACAAAAATTGTTGCAAACCTGTGTTCAATGCCTGAATTTCGATATCATTGGAAAAATCTGAAATTGCTACACACACAGTTCAGGGATTAGTTTTCCAGTTGCACTCGCCAAATTAATGTTAAAATTTATTGTATTGACAAACGTATTATATTGATGATCAGCGCAAAAGTATTGATGATCAGTGCAAAAAGTGTTTCCAACCGAGCGCAGATTCTTCTGTTTCGCACTACCGGTGCATTATTTTCCATTTTCCATTTCCCCTTTTCCGATTCCTCCAGACTGCTCTCCAACTGAATAAAGGCAGACAGTTCTGACTTGCCAATATTAATCCAACTGTATATTACAGTTGTTTGGTATTACTGTATTGTATTGTATTGTATTACTGGTATTATTGTAATCTAAATTTGTTAATGCAACAATTTATTTCAGTTGTGTGAGACAATGGACAACCGGCTGCAGTATTTCCTCAACCAATCAATGATTCAAATGCTGAACAATTGTACCCCGTGTGCTCCAAGCTATGCCAGTGTACCTTTTCAAATGCCTTATAGCACAGGTTTGCAATTTATTTGTTTTATGCCCTTAAACTTTTATAAATCATTAGGATTCTTTGGTTACGCTGTGTGTGTCTGCGCTGCTCCAAGAAGGAGAAGGGATTGTATGATGACCGTACAATCATGCCGTATCATGTTTTCTGTCCGTAGTCTTTGATTCTCCGTCTCTTCCCGTGCTGCCAGCAGAGAGAATCATGAACTATGGTCTCGATCTCGCAATCCTAAGTGCAAAACATATAAAAAATATTAAAGATGAAATCGTCGATACTTTTCAGAAATACATGACACATCAGATTCAAGGCTGTGAGCAAGTTAAATTCATGAATTAACAACCGACTTTCTACACATGGTTACACAGCTAGGTATACCTATAGGACCTTCCCAGGAAACCATATCAGGATCAGAAATCGCAAAACTTGATCAAATGAGCGAGCGAAAATTTGGTATGAGTATATATATCGCATCCGATGTACCTCCACGATAATCTATTTTGCAACGCGTTACGATATAGTTTGCTATATCGCTACGCGAAAAACTATTTCGCTACGTAGCGATATAGTTTTTTGATTTTCGACCACACTGAGTTTATGTTTCAAATTTTTTTATTTCACGAAATTCTACTCTTCATTCGCAAGGGCCAAGGAATGCTAACGGAACTGTTCACTAACCTTGTAGCTAAGCTAAGGTAAGATATACAAGCTTTTGCTGAGCTACAAAAAAGCTCAATGGAAAACTGACGTCAACTTCATGTTCTGCAATACAGAAAACTGCTGGAATGTTGGATACAACTTTGAACAAAATCGGAGGTGATAAAGTTTACAGTTTTCCCTGGACCGAAGTCGGGATGGCCGAGTGGTCTACGGCGCTAAAAACTTCCAACCAAACGGGCGGAGGTTCGATCCTCGGAGGCCACAATGCTTTCTCTCAAGCCAACCCAGCTATCCATGCTTAAATCGGTAAATGGGCACCACTCTACAGTGGGAAGGTAACAGGAGTCCGCCTTCCACTGATGCAGTCATCCTTAGAGGTGTCACTCCTGATCTTGCGAATCAAATAAGTCGAAGTCTATTAAGTCAAAAATTTTTGCGATTGAACTCATTGTGATCCAAGGCATACCCAACTCCAAAGTTTAGTTTTGTCTAGTTAATGTGTTCTAAAAGATCCCACAGCTACGTTACACAGCATAAGAGAGATTCATTGCACCAAATGGGACTATTATTGAGATGTGTTGCCGAAATATTGAGATCAGTCAAATTGCCGAAGTTTGTCGAAAAAGTACCAACAACTTTCGAAAGGTTTAAAAATTTAAACTAACTGATGCATTTACACTCGCTTGCACTAAATCGGACTAACTTAGCTCGGTGCTACCAAGAGTACATAATAACTAAGAGTGTGACAAGCGCTGCACTCTAAGCTATCAGGCTGGGGACATCATCTGCACGATAACGGCCGATCCCCTACACAAATTAGACCCCAGTGACCCCGCCCACAAATGTGTACCTAGTACACATTTGTGTACACTTGTATGTTTATGTGTTGAAGCTCGAAAGTGGCCAGCTGCTGATAGAACGTTTTTGGCTTCAACACATAAACATACAAGCGAGTGATGGTACACAAATGTGTACTAGGTACTCATTTGTGGGAGGGGTCACTGGGGTCTAATTTGTGTAGGGGGTCGGCCGTTATCGTGCAGATGATGTCCCCGGTCATAATAGCTAAGAGGGCTACGCTTGTCACACTCTTAGTTATTATGTACTCTTGGTGCTACATAGCTTAACAACGAGTTAACTCGGTGTTAGCTATTCTAAAGCTGAGCTACGTACATATTACTGAGAGTTAAAGTTGTTGTATCAAACTTAGGTCTTTCCATGAATAACAAACCCTAAGCTTCAAGTCAGGGTTATCTTTAACCCATCAGATTCATTTCTTTAGCCAATGTATCCAACCAAAATATGTCAAGGTTAGCTGACGAAACGACTAATTTAAGCTTCAGGTTTACTCCGAGTTAAGTCTTTACCCTCCTTAAGCTATCGCTGAAGTAGTGCATCGAATCTCGGGAAGAACATTTCAAACTAAGTGCAAAAATTTTTCGAGCAAAAAGAATGGAGCTTGCATAAGTAATACTTTGTATTGTACAGTCCGTGATGAATTTTTCCGAAAACCGAAAGCTGAAATGTTATAATTTGAGCTAGCCCTCAGTTAATCCTGATAGGAATCAGGATTCAGAATTAAGTTTCTGCCGTTGAAGAATAAGTGTTAGGTCGGAATTACCTTTGGGGTTAACTTAACTTGATTTCGATTAACTCCGATTAACTGAGAGTTATCAGATTAACTCCATGTTAACGTTGAGGTTAACATAGCTTAATACCGAGCTAACCTTCATTGGTGCAATCCGGTGCGAATCATGTACAGACTCATGCAGCTTGTGATATCATTAAGGTCTTTGACATTTGCTATTATAAACCCGAACTTCCGACTACCTTATTCATCTGTGACATACCTTGTGCTAGAGATTATCTATGCATTTCTAATAATATGGCATGCGCCTGATATCCAAATGTTAAATGCATTTTAGGTTGGAAGATCAGTCCAGAAGGGAGCCGGTTTTCCTCGAATTCTCCGAAGTCCGTCTCTCCACAGTCAACTGTCTCATCTCCGCCTAGAAAGGGAAAAATCTTCAGACCCTGGCAGGACGAGGACGAAATGGGAAAGGAAACGGAAACGGAAGAAGAATTGGAGTCTAAAAAATGTCCGTCAAATCCAGATCCCTCCGCTTTCACCAAAATTCTACCGATTTCAGCTGCATCCGTTAGCCAAGTTGATGACGACTCTAAAATGACCCTAGAGGTTTTGGCGACCAGCTTGGGCAAGACTGTCTCGGGTTATCGGTGCATCTACTGTGGCAAACTTTACTCCAGAAAATATGGATTGAAGATTCATCTCCGCACTCATACAGGATTCAAACCCCTCAAGTGCAAAGTAAGACAATCTAGAGACAAATTTTGCTCAGTTTTAAGTTTTTATCATTAATTTCAAGAGGACATTGTCAACGGGCCATGAAATCTGTAATGCTGCAAGTGAATATAAACTTTAGAGACATTTGTACCATTTAGCCCGCTAATTTTTCAAGGTTTAGAGTGCTAAAATTCGAACCCATCCGTTATACAAACCGACTTTTTCATAAGGACAATCGCTCTAACAAGAAAGTACACCGCTGTGCCGGTTCAGGTTTATACTATTTTTGAGTTAACTGAACCAATTGAGCTTAAATAATACGATAAAACCGGGGACCAAGCAAGACAACTCCAAGTTAAGAGGAGCCCGCAGAAGAGATGCTTTGTTTTGTGAGCAATTATCTATTTGTCTCTATATAATTTTAGTTGTCACAATCTCTTTTATCATTGTATTGTAGGTCTGCCAGCGGCCATTTGGTGATCCCAGTAATCTGAACAAGCACACTCGTCTCCACTTAGAGCAAGGTCGACTGTTCAAATGCAACGGTTGCGGTCAGCTGTTCACAGAAAAGGCAGCATTTGAAGCTCATGAAAAGCAGTGCACAACAAAACAAACTGATATCAATGCTTGAATTTGTGTCTTGTTGTGTTTGAAATGTTCCGGTGATCTCGCTTGTGTAAATACCTGCGTTGCTGACTACTTAACTTTAAATAAACGTAAAGCTTAAAACTAAGAGAAGACCCAATGCCTACAATGCTTGCTGGTATTTTCCCAATCTTCAGAACAAAGGAGTGTCAGTGCGAATGCAGATTACGTGCATTTATGGAGGTAAAGACGGGATAAATTTTTCGGACCTTCGGTGGTACATGACTTTCTTCTTTCTCATTAATCTAACTGTAACAGTTATAATTTGGCATATTTTGAAGGAATGTTTTAGTGCTTTCGCACAAGTTTTGCGCTAAAATGAACCCACCGTGGAAGGGCAAGCCTTCTGCCACCTACACGTATGTCGTTGTTCCTGGTTAGTGGTGGGATCTATACCTAAATAAAGTTTCTACAACTTTTACGTCAGGACAGCCGCATGACACAATGCTTTAGGATATCCTCCATTCCATGTTTCTATAAATTTTTAATAATTTTGTTCAACATGTCCAAAAAGCCTTCGGACTCGGCTTCGGACTATTACGTCCTATTAGTCCAAATATTTACAGTTCAATTGGTGAGAACGTTTCTGTCTATTTTAAGCTTTTAGTCAACGCCGTTTTAGCTAGTTAATTCATTTAGGCAGTTATATAATCAAAAGCACTTTTCCATATACAAATAAAACGTGGGATTGGAGCCTGGCATAATCAGGTGTTCAAGTTTTTTTCCACTGAAACTTTATCAACTCGGCTCTTCCTCCATAATCAATGCGAATTTTAGACAGCAGGAAAAGAAGCGTTGTTTGTTTAGTATATTATTCAATTATAACTTCCAGATTCAATCTGACTATAAATCCTCCAGACACCAGGAAATATATGTAAAATGTTTTCTTCATTGACAGAGACAACAAAATTTATCACAAATGAGACTGTTGAATTTTAATTGATGAGCAGTGGTGTAACCAAGAAATAGCTGAGATATATAATTGGACTCCAGTGACCCCCCCCCAAATGACCCAGTATACATTTGCATACGATCACTAGCTTGTGTTGAAGCTTTAAAGTGGCCAGCTGCTGATAGAACGTTTTGCGCTTCAACACAAACATACAAACAAGTGATCGTACAGAAATGTGTATTGGCCACTACTGGGTACTCATTTGTGGGGGGTCAGCCGTTATCGAGCAGATCATGTCCCCTGCCTAATAACAAAGTTTTGGCTATAGCGTATTCGTCATCACAGCTACAGAAAACACACAACGACGACTAGTGCAATATACTTAATAAACATGATCAGGGCTTAGGTGAGGTGAAGCAGCAAGCTTCGACGGATTAAGCAGTTTTTCGGTGGAACATCAGATCCATAAAATTTGGGGCACTTAATTCAAGCTATACACTATACCTACAGTGACTTTTGAACGCATACATTGCTCACGGACACAGCCAGAAATAGAGGAAAATTTGATAGCTAAATGCTTGAGCATTACCTTTACACACACTGCGTGCGCACACTATGAGAAGACTAACGAACCTTGTACTGTATGTTTTATAACGAATTGTCTACATTTCACAGCAATCCCACATATACTTAGTGGCGGTGGTAAACAATTGAATAATGAGGATTGAGTTTAGGCAGCGGAGGTGGTTGGAAAACGCAAAAGGCGGCGGCATATTCTGTCACCTTCGCCCAGAAATCTAATAAAATATTTATCTGTCTGCTGGTTTAAGCTTATAAACTTTCATTCAGCAGCCTCTACCTTTCAAGGTGATACCTAAATCGTTTATCATTTAACCAAACCCTTTGTTATCAAGCTCTTAACAATTAATCATAGTTGATCTAAAATATTGCTCATCCACCAAAGAAAGGAACTTATAGGCGGCTTCAGTTCTAGCTGAATACTTAACTAGCGACTTGTGTGACTGAGTGGTTTAGCTTAGCTTTCCTCCAAAATAATCATACCAATTATGAAAGGGAAAAGGGGGGTCGTCTCGCGCTCGCCTCTCCTTATCGTACGATGCCTCTGTTAGTACTTTCTCTGCTTTCATCATAATGTGTTTTACAAACAGGCACTGTTTTCACAGGTTCTTCTTGAGACTAACTTGAGCCGAAGATTCTTAGGTAGGTGTCTGGGGAGATTAAAATCTGCCAAGCAACAACCTGTATGCTGAATTTTCTTTCTTTGCTCTAATTAGCTGGTTGCTTTAGTCTCCACTGTTTGAGGGCTGAGATTCTTACATATAAGGTGCTCTCTTACCTTTACCCTGCTAATTGGGCACATCGGCTGGATCCAAGTCCGACCGACCGAAAGTTGAAAAGAGATTTCTCCTAAAAAAGGTCTCACTTTGGTATCAGTTTTCAGGTTTACCAATTTCAGTGTCCCTTTTCAGTTTTCATTAAACAGGATGTCTTCGACTGTTGTTGACTCACTCCGAATCAGTCTCTTAGTTTTTGCAATACTTATGCCTCAACTGGGATTTGGAAGAAGATTTATACTGTTACGACGATCTCGTTCAGATCAGCTTGAGTTTCCAGCTGAAGTAAGCATAGGATTTGATTTAATCATTTCAGTATTTTAGTTCAGTCCTAAGACTCTTGGGATCTATTCGCGCAACGGGATAAACAAGTTAGAAGAGTTAAAAATAATTCGATCCCTGTAGTGCGCAGGATTAAATAGTTATACAGCTCACTTGAACTCGCTGGCAGGGTTAGACGAGTTAAATATTTCTGACTGTAGTGGTAGTCTTTTAATCCACGAACGAAAAGACCCTAGGAGACGCAGCAGATCCACCAATCGGGGTTGAAGGAATGACTCTTTTGGTATTAGGACTAGCGATGCCGATGAGTACCACTCTTAGGTTCAGTTTTGAATGATTGATGTAACGGCAGATTCCACAGAAACGGTATAAATATTCTAATTTGGCTAGCACGAATTATTCTACTTATGACTAGTGGAATTCTGCCTACTCAACGTCAAAAGTCAAAACTATAAAGTGAAAATACGCCTACTCTCATTTGGAAAAACTAAAAAGTGGAATTGTGCCTACTCGAAATCTCAAAAGTGGAATCATGCCTAACCGTTGCAAAATTTGATTGGAACCTTAGGCATTGCGTTCTCATGTTTTCATTTTACGATTTAGTTAGACGTTTAAGCGCTTGCAACATGAAATAAAAATAACTGTAAAATAGGTAAAAGCACTGAAGCAGTAATTCACAATAAATATACCCGGTTTCGATCCTACTTAGTATATAATTCTTACCATGCCTAAAGGCTTAGTTGAATTTGAAAAATCCCGTTTCAAGTCGCTAAAGCTGCCTATTGCCGATAAGGTAAAGAACCTCGCTTTAGTAGCAATAATCGTAGCAGTAGTAACGTACAAGTCCAAAAATATAAAAATCACAGAGAAACTGAAACTTTTATGTAAATAATAGTTTTCTAGTAAAGGCATGTCTACATTTGGTTAGAATTGATGTGAACAAAGTATATGTTGACCCACTCTTGACCCGCGGGTACGCACTGACTTGAAATTGAACCCTCGGATCGTGAGTACCCGCGACCCACTTCCAACTCTGCCCTCCCCTTTACGTATCGCTTCGCTGACAGGACTTGAACAAGTTTGATGAGGTTGTGCCCTTTATCTAGCCGAGCAGTTTTCAGTGACTTTGAAATAGATAGTATCCTAATATTAGTCTATCCCATCATATATTCATATCATAGAATGTTCGCGTTTCGCTAAACTAGCAAATGCCCAATAAGCCCAGTAGACGAAATGAGCTCGGATCTGGTGAGCCGGGCCCCCGTCCGCTATACTGGGGTCGAGGCGAACCTTTCAGTCGAAACTGTTCCAGGCAAGCGTTCCAGCAAATTCCAACGAAAATGTCTAGCCGCCAGCCGGTCTTATAGGCTTAGACCAAGGCTTAGATAGAAACCATGTGGCTCTACAGGTTCCGATCCAGCCTTAAGGTCACTTTTTGTCGATTTTTCGACCATCTCCGATTTTGCTCATTTTCACATATTTTGTAGTCTGGGCCATGGGCCCGCGAAACAAGACAAGAGCCTTTTGCGAAATATTGCTTCTATCGTTCGGTACGTTCAAAGGTGACCTCGACATGTGTTAAACTAATGAAAAAGTTACTCTAATAAGTTTGTGGTAAACAATTTTTCGCTGTATAAGAGCCAGAGCTCTGAAACCTTTTCAGAACCATTAAGGACATATTGTAGAGGGCAGCTATCTCCTCTGAAGCGATTCTGTTGAGTTGGATTTTTGGCGAATTTTCAAAGTCAGAATTTTGGAAAATCGGCCAGCTTTGGACCATGAAAAACAGGACCTACGGTTACGGTACTCTTTTGCTTGTCCTGAACGATTGGCAAAAGCAATAGAAACGGCCAATAGATAGCTGTTGCTGCACTCTACGCATAAAACCACGTCTTATGAAAGTACTCGCATGTTTCTATCATATACAGTAAGCTCAAAAAACTTGCAACAAAAACAGCAAATTTTGCTAAAAATGGCCAGTTTTCATAATTTTCCCATTCTTTTGATAATTTCTCACTCATTATGTGGTAAAAAATCACCAAACGTGGCCGATTAATTACTATATCCTTGACTGTCACATATTTAATGTGGCCATAACAAGTGCGTCAATATTGAAAACGACTGCTGCGGTGGCACCTTTGATCTTTATAGGTGAAAAATGCCAATTTTAAAATTTTTCCAAATATAGATAAATTGGGTATCAATCGATAGCTAATGGAACGAGGAGCAACTTCTCTCATAGAACCATGGGTCCAAAATGTCTGTGCAAGATAAAACGAGTTAAAGTTATACTGGGCAGGGCAGTCCTGCAAGGTTAGGCTAGTGCGCATCACTCAAACATGCATGTCTAGCCGCATGCATTATGAACATCTGGATAGCTGGCCTTGAGCCACGTCTGCACTTAAATATATATTATCTTAGTAAAGGCTTTAATTTGGTGGATCGGTTAACCCTGTTTTCGGCAGCGTTTGGTATCCACCTGACCTTGCAGGGCTCATCACCGGAATTTTCAAGTATTCCGGCTTTGAATCTGAATAACTCTGTCACAGTTTGATTTCTAATATTCTTAACTATTTTTGAGAACATATGGGGCATATTATGTGTGAACATGAGCGAAATCCGTGACTATCTTTTTGACCAAAAAGTGACCCTCCTCTTAAGTACTACTTTCGATTTTGTACACGTTATTTCTTTTCAATTATTCAATTACATGATTGAAACACTGGAACTTCAATGAGTTCAATATTTCAAACCATTCTTGGATTTACACATTCGTTATCGTTGAGCACTTTTTGAATAATTTCAGATTGACACGCTTGCTCTTACGGTTCTTCCTATATTCATTCGCCTAAAGGTTCCACAACTTTTCTGACGCAACTGTACATTATTAACAAAATTTTTCTACCTTCAGAATTTTTTGCTCATTTCTAAATTAAACAAAGAAAATTTAGATATATAATTTCAGAGCTTTTTATTTCCATTTGGAATTAATTGAATCCATTCGGCAACAGTAATTTTTTAGTTTGAGAAAATGCGTCTGTACTTTGAAATAATTGGTGCAGGTAATTCTTTTCAGAGAAAATGGAAGATGCCTATGAAGCAGAAATAATTATTGAGCTAAAATTAGTGGGAACAATTAAGTATATTTATTTGACGATAATTGTGGTTATTTTAGGATGAAGACAGATCAGCAATGCCAGAACTCAGTAGTTATACTCCAGTCCTGGTAATGTCAAGAAGAGCAGCAAAGCGAACATTGCAACCAAGAGAAGCAAAGCGGGTTAAAACTGGTAAGACACAGAAAACGGAAGTAATAAGGAAAATTTATTTGTTAAAGTACGCAGTTCATGTTTATAATATAAGCGCTGCTCTGCTCACTCCCTAGTTTATCTTAGATTTTGAAGATTCACATTCTGATTTGTTTGCTTTACGCAAATCACAGAGGTGGAAGTAGGAGCAATCTATACCTTGATCTCTAACTGGTTCATAGCTAAGGCACTAGGAACTTAGGATGATTCATCTGGTTTGTTTACCTAATTCCGTTGACGATAGCGTTACATTTGTACAGTGTACGAACTTCATTCGTCAGACAGTATATGTTCAAACATTTAGCCAACTTGCACCGATATAAGCTCCCTGTTTTGTTAACTGTTAACTGCCTCAGTTTAGTTTAATCAAGAGTGAACAACTTCCGCTATAGAAGAGGAGTCTCTTCTCCTTTTACGTGATAGCTCTACTCCGACCAAGTACACGAATGACGGAAGTTCCCCCATTTGATGGAGCGACGCTAATGGAGGAGGTATTGTCAGATCAGATACAAAAATTCCTCCCCAAACGGAAAGGAGATGGGGCAAAGGACTACAGTATAGACGTAGCTTTAGGCATTCTCAAGAACGTTTGGGGGAGGGACGTTAATAGCCAATCAGATTCGCGATAGATATAAGGATAGTCCTGTTTTAGCTAACCTCCCGACAGGAGCCTACTTTGGCAAGCCCCCACAACGCCCCCCCCCTCCCTACAGAAAGGGGATCTACTTTAAATTTGCTAAGTCTTTACATGTCTGACTATGGTTCTCTACATTGCAGATCTTGTTGCAGCATGCTTCTTTAAATTATGCGATATGTATGGCTAAATCACCGTGTCCAGCTTAATCCAGCCTTGCCTAAGAATTCTCATATTCAACGTGGGAATGCTAAACTCTCCATGATATGTTCATAGTTTCGTGTTTTATTGTATAAAAAGTGAAATCGTGTTTACTTCTCCTCTCCTTAAATAAGGCGTTTCTATAAACACCATTTTAACTACACCCTACAAGTCAGCAACCCTAATAAAACTAAAGTTCGATTTTACTTGCGGCTAGAAACATAAAATACTGCAGAGAAAATACATAAAATGGCAACACGTCCTAATCCGAAACTGCACGTGCAATCTAAAATACGCAGACTATGAATAAATAAGGCAAAGAACAAAACTTTAGACTTTTCACGTCACAGTCCCACTAATGCAGACTATAAGTTTTGTCAGTTTAGGTGAAAGATAATACAAATCTATGACTTTCAATGCGAAGGAAAGAAACCAATCTCAAAGCTTAGCAGAGAAAAGAGGTTCATAAAGACGAATCACCATCGTAAATTAAGGGGGGGGGGTCGGGAATTTTCGACCATCTCCGATTTTTCTCATTTTCACATATTTTGTAGTCCCCATGGGTCCCCGAAACAAGACAGTTGCGTTTGTTGAAAAACTTTCCCTATCATTCACAACAGTCCTCCAAAGGTGCCCCCGGCATGTGTTAAACATAGGAAAACGAAAAAGTTAGGAAAATTTCGCGGTAACCAAAAGTTTGAGCGCTGTGCAAGAGCAAATGAGCTATAACGTGGCAAAATGCTAATCTGGACTAGGTAGCGTGTTAATATCTATATGAGGTATTTTTGCGTTAGCTCAGCGATTTTCTAAAAATTTTCAAAGTTGGGTGAAGCCGGTTTTTGCACAAATTTGACTTACAAAATCGTCACCAAAGAAATGTTTCGTCGTGGCCTGAACTAACCGTTTACTGCACAGATTTCGCGTATAGATATTAACACAGTACACAAATAGAGGTTCAATTTCCATACGCAAACTCCATGCTGCTACTTGTGGATAGTTCATACTTTTGGTTTGCGTTTTGCCTCAAAATACGTCATTTTCTCAATTTTTTGGATATAATGGTCCATAAGTCGGGTGAAAGCCGAGCTATTCCAACCAAATTCGGTGTGCCAGTTTGCACATATGAAAGGAAGGTGTGCGCTAAATTTAACTGCAATTGCTGGTGTTTAACTGTGGATGCATGCCTTAGTCCGATGACGGAGGCCTAGAGTCAAAAATCGCAAATTTTCAAATTTTTCAAATACAGCCAAATTTTATATCAAATTGAAGCTCTCGATGTCCTGAACATTTTATCTTCTTGCACCATGTCTCTGCAAAGCAGTATGAGAAAGTTAAGCCGCATTAAAGTTTGAAGTAAATAACAGTCGGAAGGAGCTTGATCAAATGGTTCAAACGCCGTTTCTCGCTCGGTGCTTGACGTATCATTGTCATTTGCACAGCAATAAATAGCCCAAGATAGAGGCTTCAATTTGATGTATTGACCATACCGTAGTCTTTTGTCATCCTATGTGTACACGTCTTCGAAGCCCTTAGCGAGGCATAGTGGCGTAAATACTAAATTGTAGGGATTTGAACTGCAATATCTCTTAACTGGATTGACCCTGGGCTCTAAAAATGTGTCTTGTTTTTGGACACATATGGGGGTATATTACACCCGAAAATGAGCGAAATCGGTGACTATAAAATTTGGTACCCGGCGACCCCCCCCCCCTTTAAGTTGACACCAAAAAGATGCCACAATGAGACTTATAAAAATTACAGAATGAACAACGGAAGAAGAGCAACACAATTCTTTAAAGGAAACCAGCAATAGAGTACGCAATCAATATTTAAGCAGTAAGGTTGAGTGAAAATAATATATTTTTTCTTCATCAGATTTGACAAAAATTCTGACCAATGAAAGTAGGGGTGTTTATACAACTGGAAATATCCCGTACATCAGCAATGCAAACAAACTACGTAACACCGGTTTCATAACTTATATTGCAAACAGCACAACATACAAATAAGCTACAATAACACACGCATTACGTACATTACCTACATTAATTCAAAACTACCATCACAATCATACACATCTTAGAATCATCATAATAAGATTTAGAAATCAAAACAACATAGGGGGAAGGATAACAGGCTTCAAAATAATACGTACACGATTAGGTAAAGGTGCATTTAGGAAGACGTCATAAAAGGCACATTGTACTAAACACAGGATTATAATATTTCATAATATAAATCTGCAATAAAACGAACAGCAGAAAAAATACATAAAAAGAGAATAGTATAGCAACCAAATAACAGATTCTAAGCGGCAGAAATCTTAAACATTGTATTCTGATAAATGAGCAAGCTAAATATCTGCAAACACTGCAAAACATCAAATATAAAATATATACAGATAAAAATATAAAATATATATGCAACCAAATCTGCCAACATCCTACAAAGGTTTTTAGTGTTATCTGCAGTAGTTTTGGTTCCACAATTTTATGAAATTAATGCGATTTAATTCGAGCTTTAACACTCTTTTCAACGACTCTTGTTTTTAAAATTTTCAACGCCGCCTGGACAGGGGATTTATAAGTGAACTAAGCAAGCAAAGAATCAAAAATTGCAAAATTTTGTATACGCATACACACTTCTTACACTAAAAAGGTCGAAATCCCATAACAGTATAAATACGTATCATCATACGAGAAACTATCCTCATAAAGCTGCAACAGCCAAAAATACCAAGTATGTAAACTGTATAACTTATTAACAAAAAAACAAGGAGGAAGTTGTTTCAGTATAGTTTTTCAACTTTCACGTAGTTTCAGTTTGCCGCAAAACAAAAACAGTTTTCCATAATTTACACAGTAATAGTTTTAGTTGTCTCCTCGTCAACAGCACGTTGATAAGCAATGGCGAATGCTTGTCCAAGCGTTAGGATAATCTCTGTTGCTCGTTCCTAGAAATGATAAGAACATCACTGTCACGACGTTATCACAAAATTTGTATGCAAGTTAACCTACTGTACAGTACCAAAATGGGCTAGGAATTAGAAGGCAAGAAGAAGAGAACAAGACAAAGTAAGACACAGTATGACAACATTAAGAAAAGTGTATTGTGCCCTCAAACACAATAACTTTCGCATTTCGCAAAACGTAACCGATTTTGTTCAAATTTGGTAGGGATGCATTTGAATACAGTTCTGATCGATCCGCAGCAAAATGTGGCTGCAGATTGATCAGAACTGTATTCAAATGCATCCATACCAAATTTGAATATCAGTTAAGTTTTGAGAAAGTTACGCCCCGGTTTCCGTCTGCCTTAGGATCGCCGGCGAGTGTAATTTTGGAGTAGAGTGGTGATATGTGATGTCTGGCGACAGTAAGTCTCGTGAGCTGACTAGACAGTAATGCTGTCGTGTTTCTTCTTGTTCAAGCATTTGCAATTGCCGAAAGAGCTTAAAATTTTAACAACGGAACTAAGTATAATGGAATTTTTACTATAATACTCTAATAATGCTGTTGTGAACAACTACGTAAATTTTTGCACATGTATGATGTTGGAGTTAAAAGTTCGGAATTCTCAAACGTAGTATTGGCCTACAGGGAACTAATTAGGCTTAGGGTTAACTAATGAGACAGTCAACTTTAGAAAAACAATAGACGATAATAATACCAACACCTACGTACCGCCGTGTGAACACTAAAAACATGACAGTAGTGCCTAAGTAGTGTCTGAGTACGATCCTTGGCTATGTAACAAAAGATGTTCAGATCTTCATCGTCCTGGCACACTTTGTGGATCTCATCAATATCATGCTCACATACAGGAATCTGTAACAAAGAGATCATGAAACTGTGCATTACACTGAAGGTTTCCTCATTAGCTGTCACTTACGCACTAGCAGCAACAGTATACAACTTTGACAATATACTAAATAAAACTTTTAACTACATTATAAAGGAAATACTGCTAATTGTTCTTTTTCAGTACAACGACTTGGACCTAGCGAACATGCAGTAGTGAATCACATTGTTGTAAACTTAAAACTACAGCAGGGTGCGTTCGTTAATCAAAAACGCTGCTGTTTTTAGGGTATGTACATTTTGGCGACGTATGTATATTCCTTGCTTACAGAATACAATTTAGCATTCTCAGTCAAACTTGACAAACTTTCACAGGTTAATTAATATGCAGTTGTAGCCTTCACCTTTAGAATTTCACTTCACTTTAATTAATAGAATTACGTACACGTTATAGATAGATAGATAAAGACCAACATATTGGCGTCTAATTGCCAAGCTTATTTTGAGGCGCGAATTACGCAATTACAGCCAATTTCAACAGTTTCTTGTTACAGTTCAGGATTGGTCTGTAATTACGGTTACGAAGAACCAGTATAATTTCTGATGTCTATGTGGGCAGAAACGTTTACAAAACTACGCGCATAAATTATATGTCTTGGACGATAGAAAACTCTACAGGTCAAAGTCAAACCTGCTAGGACAAATCATAGGCATAAGAGAAAATTACCAGTTACGTATAGACCCGGGCATGCTTATCTCAAATGGTTAGAAGAAACAAGATCACTTTACGTAGAGGTGATCTTGTTAAAATAAACAAACTTTTCAGACTTCTTATTTCTCGTAGCATTCCAATTCAAATTCAGGAATTGGGGGAAAATCCCAGAATCATAGTTTTCAAAGCCACATTACAAAATAGTATATGCATTAGTCCACGAAATATCTTTTCAAACTAACCGTTTTCAGTGAGTTGCGGTTTGCTTAGTACATGGTTAGCTCAGGCTAGCTAATAGTTTAAAGCTTAGCTTAAACTGATCAGACGAAACGTTGATTCGTGAGACGAAGTTCAGATTGAGACAGCTATCCTGAAATTCCTTCTGTGCAACTCTTGAACAAAATCCAAGAGCAAAAGTTGCGGTTCCCCTTGGTTCCAAATTTGCGAATCTAATACCCAAGACGAATCTAATATCTAATAACCTAAAACTAAATACACCCGCGCTAAAGTTTAGACCATTCGGTCAAATTTTACAACTTCTGATAACGACGAAAAGATTGTTTCAGTTTAATTGACTGTCCTAACAAGAACCAAATAAGATAGAATACTTACAGAAGATAACACAATACTAACAGAGATCAACATACATTGTTCTGTGCATTGATAAGGCGAACTTTGGCATGAGATATATCCAAAGTAACTTCGGGTGTCTTCAAAATGTCATTAGCAGATTTCTACAAAAAATAGAAAAATTGAAGATAGGAATGTTCAGGAAATTATGATCGGTATCTCAAACTGTGCAGACACTACCGAAAATAAATCACAATTACTCTATACAATACTACATCTGACAAATAACCAAAACCAAAATACAAAGTAACCTTAAAAGAAAAAACCTTTATTTTGGCAATGGCCTTCTGAGTTAATGTCACCGGTTCCAACTGATCAATTGGTTGAAATCCAAGATACTACATGAAAGAAGAAAAGCGATTAACTCAACGACTTAAGCGTCAACTCCACATTCCCTAGGCTAAGTGGGCTGGGGCTCTGGCATACAGCCTGGTATAAGAAAAGCACCTTTCTTCCTTCGTTGGAAGTAAAAAATCAACGACCATCGTTTCCAATTTCAAAATCTAATTTGCTAACAACTTTGAAAGCCTTTATAAGTACGATATGAGGACACATCTATACAGGGAATGTTACAGCTTTATAAAAACAAATTTACAACTTTAAAACACTGAGGCTAATGGATTTAACAAGAACCAGCACTGTCCAATATGACAGCGTTAATTCTATAGTATATACATTATCTACCTAAAATTTCAGATCAGTTCACTTACATGAACTTTATACTGAACAGAGGAGGACGTCAGCTTTTCCGGACTATGCAGCCACTGAAACTCATTCTGTGTTAATAGATCTATTGTATTTCCAGAATCCATGCGACTGATATTAGAGTCTTCCACGGATGTAGCAGCAGGAGTTACAAGTTTAGAGTTGGCCGCAGTGCTTATTCGTCCTGGTATTGTCTGAAAACAAGCATTACAGTGAATTGCAATAAAAAGGCAAAGTAGGCCCTACTTCTTCAAAGCTTATTGAAGTGGTCGGATTAAACGGATTGAAAAGTTGCATTAAAATTAACTCGTTTAATCCAACCGTTTCTAATTTACGGAATAAACGAGTTAGTTATAGCCCATTTCATCGACCATTAAAGAAACAGCGACTAAACATTGCAGACCAAGATTAATTTCTTAAGATTTGCCTAACTAATTTTTTATAATCTAGTCATAAGCGTACTAGACAGAATCGCACAAAAATTGAGAACCCCCTTTTTGATGAGGTTCTTGGGGCTCAACTTTATCTTGACATGGGCCACAGAGTTGGCGGTGGTGGTGGACACATTTTTTTAATGACCGCGATCGCCCCGCGCCCGTACCAGTGACCACGTACATCAATGATCGTCGAATTGTTAGGGGATATGTAAGCATTATGAAATTGATATAAAAAGCCTAGGAGCAAGCCTTTCGAAGGCAAATTTAGGGAGAATTTGTAGTCGCTGCAGTAGCAGAATTGCGTCAACGCCCGTAACGGTCCGCGGCTACCCGCAGTTAACCACGCTTGCAGCCAACTCTGATGGGCCAGTCCGTTTAATATTTGACGATAACTTTCTGTAATAATTATTATTTATAATAAAATTAACTTGAATCTCTATACGTGCTAGGTTTTCCTGTATATTTCTACGAACTCACTTTAAAAAATCGTTTCATCAATGCTTAGAATTTATTCATAAAATAAGAAAGCTAGTCATGCATAAATTATTAAGTGAAAAGTGAAACAACGCACTATCAGCAAGCAGATGAACCGAACGCAAATTAAACCGGCACAAAATCTGTGCAATAACGAAGTAATCGTATTAAACTGTTGAACTAAGCTGCAGACGAAGCCAATGCAGTTACAGATATTTGCACTCAGTGTTAAAGCAAGGCAATAAAACTATAGAATTCGCAAAATAAACAATTTGTTTACCTTTGTCAAATTGAGTAAACCGAATTTTTGATTTTCTGTTGCACGTAAAGATGACCTCATTTTTATAAATTACATTGAAACACAAATTTTGAAAGGAATATATACGCAAGAAAACCAAGAGCAAACAATAAAAACATATTTGACATGATCAAAGAAGGGTTGCAGCAGAGCGAATGCTGATCGCTGAAACTATACAGAGTCCGGGCCGAAACAAAGAAATCTTTAAGCATTTTTCGCAGATTAGGACCAAAGTCTAATTTCATGAAATCCATGGAATTACGAAAACTATATATATATATATATATATATATATATATATTAGGGATCGACCGGATCCAAAATTTTGCCGGATCCGGACCCGGATCCGGATCCAGTTTGGATCCGGCCGGATCCGGATCCGGATCTAGTCATCAAAATACATGCAAATTTTTAAAATTTTGTTCTTTGATTTTGTTAATGCTTATGGGGGGTTTTATGGTTTTGGTGATGCTTCAATGCAGGTAGTGAATTTATTTAATAATTTTCAGCAATTTCTCTGTGTTTGATACTGCAAATGAGTTAACAAACATTTAGCCTTAAACAATTTTCACTAAGTATCTAAAGAATTTTTGAAATATGTGGGTCGCAGCCGCAGACATGGGACAGTTTACAATCAAAGTTTTTCAAAAAAACAGCAGATTAGTAGATTAATATATATTACCTTACCATTAACTTCTTACATGGGGCTTGAGAAAAACATAAAACCAATACTTGAACATCTTAAAAATTTCACTGAAGTTAAATTTTTTTAGTTTACAAGTCGGTTATGCTTACTTGTCTAAAAATTTTGCAATACATAAGAAATGGCTAAACGCCGTAAGTAGACCTAAAATTTTGCTACTACCGAGAAACCATTTTATTAAAAGCATCGCTTAAAAAATCAGAAAAGCACAAGTTAAAATTGGAAAAACCCAACACGTCAAGAAGTCTGATAATTGCAAACTTTGTTAAATTTTTGTCTATATATAGATGTCTTAAAATAACTACTCATGGAGACCTATTTAACACTAATTTATAAAAAATTACATAATTATGGAAAATATATAGAAATTCATTTGGCATGACTTGCGTAAAAAATTATTTAACAGAATATCAAAGTCAACTTATTCGAGTTAAGTTGAATATTAAGATACACGAGGGTCTGGGGGCGGCAGCCCCCAGTAAAACGCCACACTCTTAGCACGAAAAATCGCTTCTAGAAATTAATTTAGAGCACTCCAGGCATTTATATTTCAGCTTCAGTAATAAATTTCCTTTGATTTGTTAACTGCAAAAAAGATCCGGATCCGGATGGTTTTTCTGCCGGATCCGGATCCGGATCCGGATCTGCAATATCCGGCAGGATCCGGATCCGGATCCGGATATCCGGTCGATCCCTAATATATATATATATATATATATATATATATATATATATATATTATATATATATATATACTCACAAACTTTTATATACCTGAGCACGAGTTAGTCTTATAGAACAGCACGCAATAAAAGGGATCCGATCTCGCGAGTGTCCTGCAGCCAATCAAAACAAGTCTTTGATTGCCATCTAAAATGGCTTCCTGAGCAATTATGTATAGTATGTGCAAAAACTTAAAAATTTTACAAAGTTTTAACAAAAAAGGCAAGAAACGAAACTCTTACAGGTGAGAAGTAGCGAAGACAAGATAAAATAATCGATCAAAATTTCCTGTTACAGCTAACACCGTTTATGCATTAAAAAGCTCATGCACAGATGTAAAGCTATACGTACGAACATAAACAAAGGTATATATATCTGAATGTTTGTACAGAAATTCTGAAACACAAGGACTATGATTTCAATACAAAGCGTGACGTCCAGTAGGATTCTTCTACGTCATCAAATCAAATCGGGAAAACCTACTTGGATGGAAGATGAAATCAAATGTTTTCAAATAAGAAGCTCCCACTTTCAGCTACATTGCTAAGACTAGTAATTTTTTTAAATTAAGAAATAACAAATCCGAAGGTTCTTAAAAATTAACTCGACATAATTAACATTACATCTGCATACTAATAGGGGATGGTGCTTAAATTAAAAACTTGTGATTAATCCTAACTCCCTAACCTCAAATTTGGCTTGATTTTTCTGGTGCAAGTTTCAAACATAGCAAATATATCTAATCCATAAACATTTTCAAGTGAACTTTTAGTTTGAAAAACGCATTGAAAAATACCAATCATCAAATAAAATTTTCCAGTTTGATCCCCATTTCTGAAATTTCGAAAATAAACATATACTGTACAGTCGGTCAGAATTGGGCTCATGATGAAATTAAACCCCCAGTGCTAAAATTTTTAAACTTGACCGGCCGTGAGCTCAAATTTGGCATGGATACGTTTTCTACCACGCTGAGTTTAAATATCACAAAATTCTTAAATTTCGACGCAAAATTATATTTTTTCGATGTGTAAAGGACCAAAATGGAATCCGAAAACTGAAGAGTTCCATATAGGGTTTTTGGGTAGCACAGCTTTTGGTTAACGTAAGCAAAGGATTTTTGGCTAAGATGCAAGCTTAGACAGGGCAATGGCAAACTGAAGCGAAAAACCGACTTCAGATTCGTGCGGGTAAGACAGCGAAAAAATTAGTACATATATATATATATATTTTTTTTTAATCCCGAGTAAATCACGCCTTGTTAGTACTATATGTCTTTTATTACATAGACGTGATTTGCCCCGCGGCCGCCCAACCCCAATGCCGCGTCCACCTACAACAGGTATTACATCTGCCACGGCGATGCTGATGGATATATATATCTGTATGTGTATATACGGCAACAAAATAGGGGACAAAAATTTTCGGTTCCTATTGGTTTGCTTTGTGAATCGAACACATCTAATTTCACGAAAACGCAAAATTATGTGATGCGTATTTGAATTACAGTGCAGTCGAAAGAACACCAATGTTTAGCCTGACTGAAGTTATAAAAAAATTCAGCACTGAAGGCGGGGTAATAATCTTAATCTTACCGAGGCCCCAGAGCTCCACCAGTTCCCGGTGTCAGTGCACGCCGTCATAAACATTATATATGCAGTAGAAACTGTTTGTATAAAAATATGTTTGTTATTCATATACGTATATATAAAATAACTGTTTAGCTTCTGCTTAGGCTCACCCTCAAGCTTCCCCGTTGAAAATATCCACCGCCTCGGAAATTTTTCCTTGGAACTCCTGTGGTAATATGCAATATTATTAGGTTTTGCATATGCAATATTATTAGGTTTAGGGATTGCCATTTTGGAATTGCATAACACCTTTGCACCCCCCATTTATTTTTGGCATTAGTGAATAAAACTAATATATAATCCGATAGCGAGCTATTTAATGAAAAATGTTTTTCAAATTATTCAACTTTTATATACAAGATATGTACAGAGTACAGACAGCATCGCAGCGGGGGAAAACTAATAACACAACAGCACGAATTACGTCCGTATTACGCTGCTGCATAAATTGAAGTATAGTTTCGATATAAACTCTTTCCAACTGCGCTGCACATCATGAAATTAATCTCAACTTTCATAGTTTGTATGGTGTATATATATGAGCCGATTTCTGGTAGGGTCAACCATAACTTGGACAACCTTCAAAAATCGATTTGGCTCAAACTTTCAGGACTTGTAGCAACCTGACGTGAAAGGAAAACCTCCAAATATTAGAGCTCAACTCCGTATATTCCACAAGTTATAGCTAAATTCGTGATTTTCGACTCTGCCACTAACGTCGCCGTAGGACTTCAGCAATCAAAATTGTGCTGAGGCCGATAGAGAAGAATCAGACAGTTCATATCTTAACCATACAGGCACCACACATGGGACACCTATCCCTCCCTACCAGTTTGAGTTTTCTAGCGTTCATGTTCCGCAGTTTGCGACGGTCGAATCTTAGCTTAAGCCTCCAAGCTCAGTAGGCGCATTTCCACATTTTTTGACCTAGCGACCTCATTATGCCTTAGTACCACACAATTTTTATAAATATTATTTATCTATATGCCACCAACGTCCATGCAAAAAACGAGCAAAATCCCAGACCCACTTTTGAGATATGGCCGTTCAAAGTTCGAAAAATCAGCGATTTTCAGCCAAAACAGCGATTATGGCAACTTTGGCCCATCGTAGCCGACTGAAGGGAACAAGTATTGGCGTAATATTTTGCGCAAATAAACTAGGTCCCATTGGCAACATTTTGGTTCAGTTTCAGCCAAATCTGAGAAATTTTATTTTTTCAATTTTTCGGCCGCTTTTTGAGGGGTTGAAAAACCGAAAAAATAAAATTTCTCAGATTTGGCTGAAACTGACCAAAAATGTTGCCAATGGTACCTAGTTTATTTGCGCAAAATATTATGCCAACACTTCTTCCCTTCAGCCGGCTACGAAGGGCCAAAGTTGCCATAATCGCTGTTTTGGCTGAAAATCGCTGATTTTTCGAACTTTGAATGGCCATATCTCAAAAGTTGGTCTGAGATTTTGCTCATTTTTTGCATGGACGTTGGTAGCATATAGATAAATATTTATAAAAATTGCGTGGTACTGAGGCATAATGAGGTCGCTAGGTCAAAAAATGTGGAAATGCACCTACTGAGCTTGGAGGCTTAAGCTAAGGTTCGACCGTCGCAAACTGCGGAACATGACCGCTAGAAAACTCAAACTGGCAGGGACAGGTGCCCCATGTGAGGTGCCTGTATGGTTAAGATATGAACTGTCTGACTCTTCTCTATCGGCCTCAGCACAATTTTGATTGCTGAAGTCCTACGGCGACGTTAGTGGCAGAGTCGAAAATCACGAATTTAGCTATAACTTGTGGAATATACGGAGTTGAGCTCTAATATTTGGAGGTTTTCCTTTTACGTCAGGTTGCTACAAGTCCTGGAAGTTTGAGCCAAATCGATTTTTGAAGGTTGTCCGGAAGTACAGGCAGCACAGTCGAATTTCTCAGAAATCGACTCATATATATATATATATATATATATATATACAAGTAACAAAAATGCTCCGCACAAAAGGGGATAATATGTGTGTTGGGCCTATGTCTGTCGTTTAAATTCCGGTTGAGAAAGCAAGTATATAAATCCGACACAGCAAGTTTGGGTGGGTGGTTCTATGGCGAAAGTTGTTCAGTTCGATGCGGGCCTTCATTTGACTCGAAATTTGACCACTTTTGAAAATTTTAATTTTTGACCCAAAATCGCCTAAGTCCCCACCCCACCCCACCACAGGCCTCTACAGCCACTTTAGGTACGCACTTCTATGACAAAAGTTGCTCAGTTCGATGCGGGCTTTCATTTGGTACCAAATTTGACCACTTTTGAAAATTTTAATTTTTGACCCAAAATCGCCTAGGTAAGTCCCCGCCCCACCCACCACAGCCCTCTACAGCCACTTTAGGTACGCACTTCTATGACAAAAGTTGCTCAGTTCGATGCGGGCTTTCATTTGGTACCAAATTTGACCACTTTTGAAAATTTTAATTTTTGACCCAAAATCGCCTAAGTCCCCACCCCACCCCACCACAGGCCTCTACAGCCACTTTAGGTACGCACTTCTATGACAAAAGTTGCTCAGTTCGATGCGGGCTTTCATTTGGCACCAAATTTGACCACTTTTAAAAATTTTAATTTTTGACCCAAAATCGCCTAAGTCCCCACCCCACCCCACCACAGCCCTCTACAGCCACTTTAGGTACGCACTTCTATGACAAAAGTTGCTCAGTTCGATGCGGGCTTTCATTTGGTACCAAATTTGACCACTTTGAAAAATTTTATTTTTGACCACCTTACCCCGTACCCGATTTACCCTTCAAACGGCAAAGTGGAGCCAGTCCAGCAAAATGGGTGGGTCGGACGGCAAAACGGACTCCGGGAATGAGCTGGGCGCACCAGAAAACCCCTACGGGCAAAGTTTTGAGAGGCTATGCACAGTCCTATATGGTGTTCTTGGAAGTCGGTACCGACTTGACCCTCCCTACAGCAAAGTGGAACCAGCCCAGCAATATGGGTGGGTCCGACGGCAAAACTGCTTACGGGAATCAATTCGCCGTGCCAGAAAACCTTTGTATGAAAGAATTGAGCTTTCTAAGTTGAATACACAGCGAGAAATTTCGATTTTTCATTTTTCGAATTTTCACCATTTTTGACCGGCCACTGTGGTCGCATGGGAAGTGATAGAGAAACGAGACTTAGTTATTTAGTTAGTTCAATATATGTAGTTTCTGAATATAAAAAGAAATCGGCTCCAGCTCTTAACGTTCGAGCTGCGCAGCGACCACAAAAATGGTCACTTTTCGCTCTGAGCCGACTTTGCGGCGCCGCTGCGGCGCTGTGGCGCACCTGCGGCGCAAAAAAAGTAGCGATTCTTAAATGGCGCATGGGATACTACCAGACCCTATACCCCTTTAGGTTCGGCCTCCGCTGCAGATTACGTGAAAGAGGCGGAAAGTCAGGACAATACGACCATTAAATAGGAGAAACCGGAAAAAAACATCGCCGCCATAACCGGTCCGGGGCGCAACTTTTTAACGGAAAGTGATACGGGGCTGAAACTTCGCACACATACTAAACTCGATGTGCTCTACAATTTGCGCATGAAATCTGCGCAGGATCTGCGCAGGATTTTGCGCAGCCTCTGCGCAGCTTATTTTACGATGTCTCCAGGGACTTTTGACACATATTATAGGGGTCGCTGCCGCGACCCCTAAGATATATATATATATATATACATATATATATATATATGTATATATATATATATATATATATCTATACATATACACCATACACATATATATTCATAATTCTGTTAGTCTGATTCTACGTTTATTTTAAGCATTCTAGAGAGGCTGACTGCCACTGATTTCTCTCTCTCACTCACTCTCTCTCTCCAAAGGTAACACCAATCCAACAGTTGATTACATTTCACAAAGAGTACAGGTTTCACTGTTTCACTCCACGTATGCATCTGAACGCTAAACTCGACTAGAGCTGGGTTATAAAGAGACTACGTATCTGTTCTGTATGCATGTATTGTAGATTCAGTTCCAACTGTGCAACAAATCCCTGTGTACAGAAGACCGGACAGGTTACATCAATAAACTTCATCATCGTCATCAGAGTACACATTCGCACTTATGCACTTCCAGCATATAACACATAAGCCAGCGTACAATGCACGGCCAAAACTACTTTTAACTTAAAACTTTTCGAAACACACAACTTTTGATTGTTGTAAGTTGCGTTGCGTTGTTTATTTGCTCAACCACAAAATAAGGCCGTCGATTTGCGTAACTAAATGACAATTTGTTTTTTGAGTAATAATAAAGCTTAATCCTAGGAACATGGTACAGCAAAGCTAAGTTGTGCTGTAACGATTAATACATTTTCACTTAATTCAAGCTTTCCACTCTATAATCTTGCCATGTAAAAATCTTCTGCAATATATACTTGTTGTAAACCAAGGTTTATGAATAGGTTATCCCAGACCAGTCAGTGCTTTCAAACGTTTTAATAGTTTTAAGTTGACACATTTTGGCCCGTCACGCCTAGTAGCAATTTTCAGTCTTTTGCTGTTGGCTGTCTGTCGTCAGACGGAGTCCAGTAGAAGTAAGAAGACAGTTGACGACAATAAAAACGCCACTTATCAGATATTTAGTTATCTAAACAGTAGTGATGCTATTTTTATAAGAGCACAGCTCACTTCATATATCATCAGTTTGCTCTGTCTACACGCTGAGAATGAGAAAGATAAATTATCTAACTGGCAAAGTGTTAACTTGACGCTAACTGGATTGCAATTTAAAGAAAAATGTTTTCTTGGCTGAGACATTTCTGATTTCTGTACACAAAGTTTGAATAAGTTTTTAACAGTTATTCAGCATGATTTTATTTAACTGAATGCAAATCGCAAACACTCGGTTATATATATAATTATATATCCGCTTTGCTAGACAATAAAAATTCTCGTTTGCCTCAGATTTCGGGGAGGAGCATTTCCTTGGCAACAAAAGTACGCTGTTCACTTCGAAATATACCTTTTATAATTCTGGGACAAGAAATTAGAAAAAGACAGTCCAAATGTTATCATTGTTTGAATCAAATTTAGGTTCTGCGCAAGCATATTAAATGGTGCTATAACTTGGAAGAAATATATAGTCATTATTCGGGTCCTAATTCCATCATGAACAACGAAATTAACGGGTATGGTAGACAATTTTTCTTTCTTCTACCAAACAATATTCAATTGTCACAATCAAAACGGTTATTCTGCGCTGCATTATTGTACTTACTTGTGGGCGGCACTTCCTTATTGGCAGCAGTAGCTGGCACAGCCTTTAGAGCACATAAAGCTCATAACTTGTTTCCTTACTACAATACGCACTGGATTTCAACACTGTATTTGCTAGGTGAGTTCACATCTACGTACGTACGTTTGTGTCTAATACGTGAGCGTAAATAGGTATATAGATTTTATGTGAGCATAAATAAATAGATTTAACTTTGTTAGCTTAAACCAAAACTTGACGAATAGGACCATTAAACTTACCAAAAACTTTTGTCAACATTAAATACGTACCTGTATATATACATTGCGTAACTTAGCTAAACTAATTGTTGAACATATGCTTCGTTAAATAAAACACAGTGACCAACATGAAGAAGGAGTTAACTTATGCAGACATGCATAATGATGTATGTTTCAGCTGGAGTAGCTCTAATAGTATGCGACAGGAAGAGGCTGAATTATTTTCTATTCATGGCAATTACCCTAACGATTATGGCCGGATGTTTAAGCTTTGGACTAGTAATTGCTAACTGTGTAAATTTGGACACTCTAAACCGAATGGAAATTAAGGTATATACTCATGCTTAATATTTACGTATGCCTAAACAAGTCAAACGAAGTTTTACCGATTATTCCAAAATTACTTGTCTATGCTATATGCAAACAATAGATTGAACCAGGGTCTATGAAATTGCAACATTCTACATGTTTTCCAACTGTTTTGTATACCTGGAACTTAAAGGCTCAGCTAATTTGAGTAATAGTATAAATAAGTATATACATAAACAAATGTATAGCCATGGGGTGAAAAAACCCACCCCTTTTTGGGGGGGAAAACCCACCCGCCTCCTGGGTCACGGGTTGGAGCCAGGAGCTCCAAAACATACCAGCAGAAAGCGCGACTCTTTCTAACCTATGTGTGCAAAGATCAAGTCATTTGGTTCACTCCTGCTCATTTTTGACATTTTGAAAATGACACCTGCTTTTTGGTCCAACCTTCCAAAAAATTACGAAAAGTTTGGACCGATGTAACTTTTGACTGGGTTGGGCTAGAAAAGTTTTGCAAATACCTGCAATGATGGCAACTCTTCCTCTTTGCACACAGCAAAAATTAGACCGATCCGATGCACCGTTAGTCTGGCACATTGCCAAACGTGGCGGGGAAAAACCCAACTTTGGGGGGAAAACCCACCCAAACTTCTTTGAAAAATTGTTTATCAACTCAACACTGATCGCGGAGAAGGGAATGTTCCGCCTCTGTCGATGGCAGGCACAGAAATCGAGGAAGTTGATAGGCTTAAGCTGCTTGGAGTGGTATTTGGAGAAGATGGGACTGTTAAGGATCATGTTCTGGCCAAAGCCGCAACGGCTGGGAAACTTGTAGGAATGCTACGCCGCCAGTCATGTTTCCTATCAGAGGAAGCTCGCTACAGAGTCTATGTATCCGCTATTCGGCCTATAATGGAATACGGAGGTCCAGTTTTCGTCAACGTTCCAATAACCTACTTGAACTTGTTAGACCGGATACAGCACCGAGCAGCTCGCCTTTTCCCCAACTTGGCTCACAAACTCGATGCCTTGTCACTTCGGCGGGACGTCTCTAGCTTGTGCCAAGTGCACAGGCTTGTACACGACACCGCCCCAAGACTTCTGGCACGTCATCTGAAGCCGAGGCCTATCTGGAATGCACGTCCTACGAGAGCCAGCGAAATATCAATGGGCTCTCTTGCAATACCCAAATCAAGAACTTCGGCTCATCAACGGTCATCTCTTCCTAGCCTCTTGCGTAAATGGAACTGCTTGGGTGATGACACAATTTCTCACCAACAAGTCTGAATTCAAGAAGGCCACTGTTCGGAAGCTGCGACAGGATGCCGAGATACCGGAATGCCGGTCCTAGACATAAGAAGTACATAAGAAGTAAGTAACAGGGAAACAATTCGCGGCTATAGTACGGTATTATCGAGGACGGAGCGTCACCCTATGCTGTCAGATTTGGGCAATTTTGAACACCTGGGTAGCTACAGGCAAAAAACTCTAAAAGTGCAATTTCGCTCCTGGAGGACCCAGCAGAGGTCTAATAGTGACTTTTAATAGCCAATTGTACGTCAAAACCCATTCTCTACACGTTAGAATAATAAGTTTTATCAAATTGCAGCGTTTTTAGCATTTTTCAAAAAATGCCTTATGTTTATGTGTTAAACTTTATGAAGCCTGTCCATTTGATGCTGCATTTTCAATGGCACATGAGCTCTCAAAAAAGATACCTAGGTCGGATTTTTTGATTCAAACTAACTAAAAAAGAGTTGAATTTTACACAGGAAGTGTCAGAATCGCGCTACGACAATTTTTAAGACCTGTGAGTTTTGACCTGTTTGTTTTCCCCATTTGGGTTTTTCCCCCCATTGGGTTTTCCCCCCGCTACTTTTTGCATTATACCGGCCTAACGGTACAACCTAGAGAAGTGCAAATGGGCTTAAAAGAAAGTTCTAAGTACGCCAAGTAAGATGGTATATAAAGTTCTCAGTTGGCCCTTATAACAAAAAAGTTCCAGCCAAAATCCGAAAAAGTGGGGGTTTCCCCCCATGGCTATATAGTCCAAGGTCCAAGTCCAATGGTCCAAGCTAAGACAATTAACGGCTGACCTTCGTATTAGAACCTGGTAATTTCTTCCTCCACACCTGTGGAACTTATTACTCAAGGTTTGAATAAAGACACGTTCATACGTATCAGTTAATCTTTTGCTTCAGGCTTCAGGATTTTACTTGTCACCTCAAATGGTTGACACAAGCAGACAACAACGATACGCCGGTATGCTGTACAACGGTTTAGACCTAATAATAAACGGCATGGCGTTAGCAGTATCTATATTCACAATGCTGGAAATGCGGAAACTAAGCTCAAGCTACTACACTTACGTGGGATCGAAGTCCATCCGACTAATGCTGATCGGGTCTCTGATTGCCATCATCAGCCTGGCAAAGCTGATCAACTATGCTGCAGAAGCGGTACGTATATATAAGGACATAAACTACAAATTGCTACGTAAACGAAAAATAATTAAGAGTCAGAGATATAGGTTAAACTGCACAGCCAAAATTCACACATTTGACACCGAAGGTTGGAGGTTCGAACCAGTGACCACGGGTTATTAACGTAAAGGTAAAAAGCTCTGACACGGACAAACATAGCTACGATGTTTACGCTTCTCGGTTGATGAAACTTCTAGACAGAGATTCTCGGAGCATCTCACTTAATTTTTGGACCACAGCCTGGTGAGTTTCAGAGTCTTGGGTAAAACTCTGCGGGTATCATGTCGCTCCATCCATTTAGAACAGAAAATGAATCTAATATTTGATGTTTGCAGTTGATTTCATCAAACAACTTACACTTACACTTAAGGCCTTAAGTATTTGGGAAACATAGAAGTTCTCATAAATAGAAAAATTAATATTGGAAAAATTACCAACGCTCTTTAAAAGTTCTTATAGGTATAATACTAATTCCAAGTATCACGAGTCACGCCTTTTTCTTGTCGTAACACTCAATACAATGTCGAAAAGTAATCAATTAGCAAGCAAGCAATTACGCACAAACACATACCACGGTCTTCCTTCACTGTATATACCGCTTTGAGTTCGAAGCGAGAAACGTTTTTTCGTTTCCCCAACACAAAAACACAATTTGTTATAATTTAACTACGCTGTTACAGGCATGGCTAAATGCTAAAGAAAAGGCTCGAGAAAAAACATGGTCCAACTACACATTCGATGAGCCAGTCTGGATATTTATATCCATTGCGAGCGGAATTCTCACAGCTGTGGTCGGCAGCAATGGAAGTCGAGTTGCTCTGCACGTCAGCTTGGTTATGACAACTATTTCCTACTATTCAACTGCGACCTACATGTGGATTGAGTACAGACTGTTAACCATGGTAAGAAAGGGCGGAGGGAGACTGGGTACAACCTTGCTTTAAATGACTGAGATTTTTTGATAACTTTTCAAGTATTGTTTCAAGTAGTGTTCTAAAAAAATTTTTCCTATCCTTACACGTAAATAACATTTTTAACGAAATCATCCAATAAATACTGTATTTTCTGGTAAATTCTGTACTGTACTTTATCTTGAACGCCTTTGTCTTTGTGTGTGGCTACTGGCTAGGGATACAAAAGGCAAATCGACGTCGTATTTAATCTTATATACTTCTATTTAGTCACTAAGAAAGTAAAAATAAGCATTATACTTTGTGACTTATAACAATTCCAGATCTATTGGTCTCAAGATGAAAGCGGGTCACACGGCAGTGAACTAGAGTTAACCAATTTCATCCTGGGATTACTTCATCTAATTTCAATCGCTCTGGCAATAGGACTACTATCTTCAAAGCTGGCCAAAAACAGGATACAACTGTTCCAACTAAATCTGTCAGTGGACAGTTGGATACGACAAATTTTTGGTAAGATGTTGACAAGAGTACATAATAGCAAGAGTAAGAAACTCTTACACTACGTAGCATGTGCAAATCATGCTAGGTATGCTCGATTCGTTAACTTGGAAGCCCTTAACTTGTCCCCACTTTGCACTAAATACACGCTTTCATTTAAAAATCCTGTATCTGTACGTTTCAGCAATTTTTCAACAACCTAAAATTAACGATTATACGCTGCTAGGAGGACATACAGAACACAGACACTGACTGAAGAGAACTCAACTGAACTAACTAAATTCACTGACAATTACACAGTTTATCACACAACATAGACACTTTATATTCTAGGTACGGTGCCTTGCTTCCTCATCATTACGGGAATATTCTTCCTAATTTCGGATGTCGTTAATGCCCACGACAAAACTTTCTTCCGGTATTTCTATCCAACAGAGCAGAAACTTCCAATGACATTAATTCCGTGCGGTCTGGCCTGCTACTTTGCAATGCAAGACTCCTCCATACGATATCTGCTGATGCCTGTGGCTTTTGTACTGCTGCTACAGATAGCACAGAATACAGTATTTCCCATCATAGCCTATCTCTACCTGGCCCAGCAGACATATTTTGCGGAAAACTTTTGTGCCTTATTTGCATACAGTAAAGATGGTAGCAGTTGCGACTGGACTCTGGAAAGAAATGGTGCCGTTTCCCACTTCTTTGAAGGCGTTTTGGCGCTACTGGTTTTGGCGACAACGGTACTGATTTCTGTAGTATTTGCCAGAATAATGGGTCTATATGAGTTGGTAGATGCAGAACTGGACAACACCACCTACAAAAGTACGTTTTTGAAATATCAATAGTCATTGAAATATCAATAAGAAAGTTAGTAAAAATTGCTTTTTTAAGTTGCAACATAAAGAGTCATAAAAATAATTTAAAAGCTTAAAGACTCATGATTGGGCAAACTGGCATGGCCAAGTTATCTAGCCGTTTTCACCTTACCCTCAATCCCCCCCCCCCAATTTAGCTTTTCACACTTTCTTTGATCCAACACAACGTAAATGGTTACGGAAGTCGGAAAGGTTCAAGAAAGTCCTCATGCTTCTAAGAAAGGTCTCCATCTCCAAACAGCTAGTCACTAGCTCATCAAACTTCAGTTTAACTCTTTATGAGTGACATGTGATGGCTTAATTTCAGACAACATTCGTCATCAAATGACCCTACAGATCTTGGGCGGCCTGCTGCTATCTCTGGCCCTGATAGCCATTCCTGTAGGATGGTATTTCAGTACATTTAATCATCCCCTGTTGGTCCTGCATGGCAGTGTTCAGCACATCTGTAACTTCATTCCCTATCTTGTGCTGGGCAGTCTTCAGATCTGTTTTGCCCGCAGCATCTACAAGCTGCCCATGCGTAACATTGCCCTGATCTGTCTCAACGGTATCCGGATCATTGACGTACTGATGCAATTAGACTATCGAAATGTCAGCGGCGTTCATAGCATTAGCCTGCTGGTTAACATTATCACAGAAATGCTGTCCGTTCTGATCAGCCTCTGGTCAATACTGGAATGCGGTCTACTGATGCATATCGGCACCAGTCGCTTCCCGTCCACATTTGATGACTTCCTTCGGAATTGTGGGGAAGACCAGAGCGGGGGCAGTTCTAGGCTGCCCAGCTGCAGCAGTCGTCTGGATACCATTTCCAATCTAACCTTCGCCGATGGCTCGATCAGCCGACAGGAATCGCATCCGTCGCCTTCGTCAGGCAGTGCTGGAGAGCCACCGGCGGCAGCGGATAATGTAAGCCTATCCAGCCAGGTCCCAGATTTGCTCATTCGCACTCTGGACGACCCGACCTGGATAAATCAAGAGACTGGTGGTTATGGACAAAATTATCCGTCGAGCACCAGTCAGCAAGTTGGACACAATTTGCAACTCAGCCTGACAACGAATAAGTCTTAGCCAGCCCTTCTACAAAAGTGCCTTCAGAAGATAGCAGTGAACTTTTACTATCTCTGGATAATTACATTAATATATAAAAATCATAAAATGAGCATATTATAAATTTTATTAGCACCTGTAAATGTTAAAACTTATTCAACCCTTAAGACTAAACTAGCACTTGTGATATAATTAAATATGAAGTAACACAAAGTAACATAAAGTAACACATGTCATGACACTCCAACAGCATGCTTTTGACAACAACGTATTCACTAAGCCTTACCAGAACAAAACAACATAACAAATTAGACATCGCATATAAAAATATATACCTAGCAAAATGAACTCAGAGATCTGCAGAAGAAATCGCAAGCTTACACTGTTGGTAGAGTCACGTGACCATGTGGAGCATGCAGGCTCCGACGCAGTGGGTGAAACAATATCAGAAGTGCTAAATAAGACCTTTTCTCTGATACATAAGGGCATGCTCTGAAATTAGGCACAAAGTCAAAAATGTAAGGTAGTGTAAAGCTGTCGATTTCACCGTTTGTTCTGCAAAAGTAGTTAGCTATTAAAAAGGATGAAATTGCAGCTACACTAGGACTGGTTTAATATTCAAACACAAAATAAACTATTAAAGTGAATTGTATGCAGCAACTACATCAAATCAGCTAAACTAGTGCTGTGACTACTTTTAACAGCAGGCATCACTTAAAACAACAGGATTTATTATAAGTCTTAATGCAGGAAATATTTACATCCACTTGGCTAGTCCACAAAATAATAAAAACGTTCAGACTAAACGTGCAAAAGTCGAAAGTAAAGTGCGGCAAAGTTACATGTCTCATTATGGCAGCTCGTGAACGGGCAGAGTCACTCTGAGGTCTCTTCAGTATACCCACAACTGTCGAAGAAGTGTGGGAAGGACCCTCAGAGGAAGACGAGGGCTTTTGGGATCTGAGCGCAACATCGCCCAGAGACCACAGAATGCGCTGACGGTGTCCAAGTAAAGCTATGCCCATATGCTGAAAATAACAAGGGATCAGAGAACGATAACTGGCAAACAGGCAACAACTAATAATAATTAATAATAGTAATGTTTCAGAATACAAAAAAACCGAACCGGCATTAATTAAATCGTAATATCAAAATTGCCACCTACCAACAACACTTGATCATTGAGTGAGCAAGCCTTAGCGATAGTGTCACAGCCATGCCGCATAAAATGGCCCAGATAATCCCCACACTGCAGCTTAATCAACCAGTCCGATACAAACTCCTGAGCGCTGACATCGTAGTCAGATCGCTTGAGCGAAGGCAGGCCTTCATTGGCTGTTAAGAGAGATTTCTGAGCAGACTTTGGCAGACCCAGTTGAGCTAACACCTCAAGCGTCAGCAAACGCTGAAAAGAATGACACGATTGTCATTATCCATAATGAAAAAACAAAATAATCAGAGTTGGGCCACTCATACTCCAACTTGCTCTACTAACTATTTCAGTGCTTCACTACAGTTAATTAATTATCCACCGTAAGCTTGCATCATCATTGTAGCCAAAATTAAATTGTGGAGAACTAACATAAAACGTCAGACAGTCATAGCCATTGACAATGAGACGATCACCACAATCACTCAGATTATGCTGCGCCAGCCAATCACGTAAATATTCAATGGAGTTTTCGTCTAAAAAGACAACATCAACACAAGAATATTATATAATCTAAAAAACGACAATAAAGCACCTAGAATATGTAATGTAAGAAATGAAATTGCCACTTCAGCACCTGAGACCCGAAAAATTCGGGCCTCGGGTGGGACTCGAACCCACGACTTTCGGATTAACGCTCCGACGCTCTGCCAACTGAGCTACCGAGGCTACAGTCGCACCAAGCTAGAAGGAGTTCGTATCCAAACTGAAGTGACAATGAATTAATAATGCGTGACACAGCTGTTACACAATGCTCCTTATGCTGATAGACAACAATAATAGCAAGAGACCAATATCACTATTACACATAACTACTAGTACTAGTACATAGTGCCGTAATGGCCGAGTGGTAAGGTGTTCGACTGAAGATCTGACGGTCCTAGGTTCGAATCCCCGCTGCCACAAGGCTTTCACAAATCCCCTTGAGCAAGGGACTAAGCACATATCGGTTCGCCGTGGGCTCCAGCCAACCCAGCTGCCTATCCTTAACTGGTCGGTAAATGGGTACCACTGCGGTGGGAAGGTAACAGGAGTCTGTGTTCTGGCGTAATGCCTGATGAAGGGCTGGCCCCCCTTCCACAGATGTAGTCAACATTAGAGTTGGCGCTCCTGGCTTCGGGCTGTGAATCCGGAGATAAGCACCGACACCCTATAACCTTCTGTAGGTTGGAGTTCTCTCCAGGGGTCACTTTACCTTACCTTTACCTAGTACATAATGATAACAGTACACCACTAAAGGCTTGCTCTCAGTTATCAGAGAAAAATTATGCTCTGGTCGTTAATGCTCACCCCCGGCATGTTAAACCCCAATAAGCCCCCCGGAACTCAAAATTAAAGCTCAAAAACAAGCTATGTTGCGCGAATTTTTTGTCTGCTTCGAGCTTTGGAACACAAGCATAGTGCACGAATTCCTTTGAAGTGATTGGTCTGATGTTAGCGAAAAGAGCAGTTTTGTTCTGATAACTAAGAGCATGCCAAGCAGCATTTTCAGTGACTCTTACGTACTCTTGCTGTTAGGTACTCTAATAGTGAAAACAGAGCGATATGTAGAACGATTTGGTTTTTACTAATAAGCCACCATTGTTTTCCGTTTGACAATTTGCGGCAATTTTGACGAGCGACGGGCGCCACCGTTATTCGTTCACCCATTTAAGGAGTCACCAATTCGTCCCCCTCACTCATCACATTATTTTCATTACATTTTAAAAATTAAAGTTTCTAATCTAACAGATCTAATTTCATTATTTTGACAATTTTTACCAAACAGCAATTTTCAATGTTGTTTGCCTCACCATATCTGATGCCCCCACAAAAAATTGCCAAATAAATAATCCAGTTTACTTGACTAGAGATTATGGTTGCGAAAACGATTCTACCAACATCCATTTTGCTTCAACAAAATTACATTAATTAGTATGAAAAATAAAAGTCGCAGTCTTACCCACTGTATCAAATTCTTGAGCTAAGAGGGCAACTTCTCGAATTTCTGATCCAATTGCATAGTCCACCAGATTACCACCGTTGGCTGACTGTCTTGATCCGTCGCTATTCAGCTAAACAAAACAAAAAATGAGAAACATAAATAGCAAGTTTCTGAAAACATTAATTTAAACTATCATTATCAATATTGTTGTCACTAATATTCAGGGTATTTTTCTGGACTTATTCTAGGGATTTTTTCTTGGGGGGGGGGGCTTCTTGGGGGGGGGCCCCAAAGGTCCGAGGGGCAAGGAATTTTTGGGGGGGGGCGAAAATTTTTCGAAAAATATGCTAAAAATAGCGCTGTTTTTCTGGCATATACTATAAAAGTTGATTTTTATAGCAAAAATAAGCAGATTTAGTGTTCAAAAGGGCAAAAACTGAGTAAAAATGTCCGGCGAAGCCGGAAAATTTTTGAAAATTTGGCCTTCTGAGCGAGATTTTCAGTGCAAAAATTTGGTACCAAAAGGGCACCCACTTTTTTGGGGGGGGCGATTTTTGGGGGGGGGGGGGGGGGGGGAACGATTTTTTTGGGGGGGAAGGGTGTTTATGGGGGGCCCCCCCCCCCCCCCCCCACTAGAATAAGCCCCGTTTTTTAGGGATTTTTTTCGGGGGGAGGCTTCCCGGGGCCCCCCCGGGTCCGGGGCAGGATAAAATTTCCGGGGAGGGGGAGATTTTTTGGCAAAAATGAGCCAAAAATTGCTATTTTTTGGCGTATTTTGCACGTAGAAACGCAAAAAAGTTCTCAAAAATGCCAGGATTTAAGCCAAAAATAGCTATTTTTAAGTAAAAATCTCCGACGAAGCCGGAAAATTTTTGAAAATTTGGTCATTTTTGAAAATAATGTAGACCTCATTAAGGGGGAAGACCAAAATCCCCGGGGGGCGATTTCGGGGGGGGGAAAGGCATTTTCGGGGGGGGAGGTCAATTTCGGGGGGGGGGCCGCCCTCCCCCCTGTAAAACATACCCTGATATTGTTTCTGCATTGTTACATACTTCTGGCCTTTTTCTAGGCGAAAAAGTGGAGCAAAAGCCCCACCGCACTAGTGGGGACCACCGAAAGTAGAGGGGAACCTAAAAGTGGTCTGAAATTGCCAAAAATTAAGTAAAATTAGCCTGTTTTCGACGTCTACTGTTATAACTGAGCTAAAACGAACTCAAAAATTCAGTATTAGCACCTAAATGGACGATTCTAGACCAAAACATTCAGGCGACGACGGAAACGTTTTTCAAAAATCCTTAAAATTTGACAATTTCTGAGCATTTCAAAATGTGTAGGGAGAAGCCCAAAAAATGGGGTTGAGGCCGAGTAAGGCAAGGGGGTTATTTGGGGGCACAAAAAGTGGGGGAGCGCCTCACAGTACAAAAAGCCCAGTATAAAAGCTTGCCAATAAGTTAAAATAATTTGAAAATACGTACAGCAGTCCATGGAGAATTTTCATTAGTCGGCGTTACTAAATCAGATAGACGAATTTCCGGCAAACCCGGTTCAGATGTCAGGAGATCAGCATAACTATGATCAGATGAAATATCAATTCTTAACAGTGGAGGATTAGGTGACACAGTACCATTTCTACTTTCACTTGTGGACTCTATACAGGTGCTACACTCACTGCAAGTGCAACAATCCTTTCGCTCGCAACCTAAACAATGAGAAAGCAAATCATCAGAAGCTATTAATCACTGGCAAAAACTCAATTCAATGTGGGCATGTGAACAAAGTCGTGTTGACCTTAATATGACAGGAGACAAATATTCGTACAAGGAAACACAGGAATGGAATCAGCCGAAACCTGAAGCTTCAGACTAACCGACTTAAGGTACTGGTTTCCTTTCGGGTATTTTTAACTCATACGGCTTTAATCCTTTGCGTAAATCGCTAAAACTTACGAAATAACCTATTTCCGTGCTCTTTAACATTTTGGGACCAGTCCCGTATTTTTAGTCCAAAAGATAAAAAAGTTTTGGTTTTTCGCCTTAGGCTCCCAGTAAGACACGGGATTGGTTGCTATGGCTGGAAAGATGACACGAAAACGAACATTTTTGCTCTTACAACTTTTGAGCTGTCTCCAGTGGTTAAGTCGGTATAAGCAAAAAACTGTTTTTAGGGTCAAAAAATGGCCATTTTTGAGGAAATCAGTTTTATCAAAATTACTGCCACATGTTAAGGACAAAGTTGGCTTATTTATACTCAATCGATACAGCGTCCAAATGCCCATTTTATGAGTGCCTTAGTAACCGGAATTTATTGCTTTCAGCTGGAGATTTGGCCAAAAAACCATTTTGGCAAAACTGCGATTATTTTGTTTTGAACATCGATTTATCAAAAACTACTCGACAGATTCCGGAGATTTTTGGCAAAATAGAAATTCGCACGTCTGCGGAGGGACGTTTTTCTTGGTTTGGGCTAAAACTTATCGAGTAGCAAGAAAACTCAATGCGAAGTTGCGAAATTTCGTGTCATCGCACATTTGCCGGATTTTCTGGAGTACTGAGACTTGTTGAGCCAAATCCAAAAAACGTCCCTCGGCCCATATTATGTCCTTCATATCGCTGCACATAAAGAACTTTTGGCCGATTCTGCAGTTTTGAGAAATCGATGTTCCAAGATTTTTGGTATATATTCTTCATGTTAGATGTCTGTATGTCAAAAAATTACTGCATTTTTTTGCTACTTTTGCCAGTTTCATAAGCTCATGTGAATGTACAGAGAATAAGCTTTAAAACGATGTATAAAGCTCTTTCCAACTCCCAAAATTGTGAAAGTTATAACGGTTCAAAGAATTACTAAAAAAGCACTGCACACAAGGAAACCAGCACCTTAAGTTAACTCAGTCAGGCTAAACTTTATCCCAAGATGCTAGCTGGGTTTATTTTAGGCAAAAAAAGGGGGGGACCCTCCTCACTAGTGGGGGAAATAAAATAAAATTCCAAAAATGCAGTAAAAGTAGCCTGTTTTCTACATGTACTGCTATAACTATGCTAAAAAGTGCTCAAAAAGTAAGTTTGAGTACCAAAATAGAAGATTTTAAGAGCAAAAAATTCCGGCGGGAAATTTTTAGAAAATTTTGACCACAAATCCTTAAAACTTGGCATTTTCTGGGTACCTTATAGTGAGTGGCGGGGGGAAGCCCAAAAAGTGGTAGAGGGGCCGAGAAGGGGGACCCAAAAAGTGGGGGGGGGAGTAAACCCAGAGATGACACCAGGAAGACACATTAGCCAACCTGATATAGTATTTATTAGTTCAGTACTGCAAGTCCAATGCGGTCAAAGTTTCAAATTTGGAAAGTCGAAAATAGGGAACTTTTGCTAAATTTCTGGAAAATTTCTAATTTCTATTTTTGACATTTTCAGTCAGAGTGCTTGACTTGGTCAGAGAGGCAAAACACGGAGCATCGGCTGAAATAAACAAACAACAAACTCGGAATATCAAACAAACAAACAAAGAAACAAACAAACAAACCAATGCACGAGGAGGACGTCACTCTTTCAGCGTCTGAGGATTCCTCAAAACTAGAATCAGCTTGTCTTCGATCCACATCAGCCATTAGAGTTGCTTCAGAAACAGCATTTACTGGCAAACACTCCATACTTCGCTGTAACTTGACTTCCTATAGAAGAGCGAATCACTGAAGCTAAGATAAATAGAGTCATGCTTAAACGTTTCCAAATAGCGAAACGCTTTAAAAGTAAAGTATTAAAAAATTTATAACAACTAGGTAGGAAGCTCAAGGGAGTCCGAGCCTCCATCCTCCCTCTTGGGTGCCAAAAATAAAATTTTAACTAGTTTTAATGTAGAACTGGCCCAATAAAAATTCCGGATTTCACCTCTACAGGAAATGAAGACCCCTTTATTAAAATTCCGGATACGCCCCTCCCCTGACTAAGCCAATACCGAAATTGCTAAAACAATCGAACATTGAAGTCACTCAGCAGAGTCACAGGCTCACCTCAAGTAACGGTCGAGTCCGATGAAATATTTTTGACTCTGAAGCCCAGGCGCTGGGCGGAGGAAATTCAGGAGAAGGCAGAAGACTATTGGTGTCAGGCGGACTGGTGGGCGTCCTTCCGGTCGGTTCTTCGTCGATGTGCTCTAGGCTATAATAGCTCTCTGGTTTTGCCAGCGGGGCTAACGGTTTTTCGTCCGTCTGAGATTCAGGCTTAGCAGAAGAGGCCACTTTACTGATTGTTACGGTAGTTGGACTCAGCAACTGACTGGCACCGGGCTCATTAAGCTTCTTGCAGGAGGACTTATCCTCTGAGAAGAATTTGGCAGGCGAAGGCAGCCGGGGAGAGCGCGGGGAGGGTGGTGGGAGATCCCGTTCCCAGTTTCGAGTGGATTCGATTTCGCGGCACGACTGTTTAATGGACTGATAAAATTCATCGATCACCGATGACGGACTGATTACCATGACTGGGCGAAGACGGGTTGGAGATGCTGCTGATGCTGGCGGCTCTGGAGGCTTATTTCCCGTACCACCACGTTCACCGGCAATTCCATCCTCGGGATCAATCTGTGGCCGCTCAACCACACTCCCATCATCACTGTCTCTATAGATGGTCTGACAGTTCTGAACCACAAATGTGGTTCTGTCACCAGCACCAGAGACCGAGTCAGGACTGGTGGGCGGTGTGCGCAGACTGACACCGTCATCCGTCGTGACACTGCCAAAGGTACGAGTCAGTCGACTGATCCGTTGGTACTGAGACTCGGGGTGGGCCACAACAAGGCCGTCATCGTTGTGCGCTTCAGACCTTCCACTGCCAGTGCCATTATCAAGGCTATGGCGTTGTTGCTGCTGCTGCTGTAGCTGTTGATCACAACTCTGGTCATTCACACAGATCCCAGAATCGCCCAGCTCAGCCGATAGAGAGCACCGGGACGGAGGTTCGTCTCCATCGTCGGCAGGCTCACTGCTCCGACGACAGTCATGACTCCAGTGTTTGTGACTAGGCGGTGTGTTGTCATACTGTAACAGGTTGGTCGGAACGTTATCATAGCACGGGAGACTAGGCTTGGGCGCTACATTATCATAGGGCTGGGTGGGCAGGAATTCATAGCCAGTCTGTACAGCATGATAGTTACACTTCCCTAGAGATTTCACGCCAATCTTTGGACGAAGCTGAAAGGACAAAAGTGGTACAGTGAATTCCATTTACAGGGTGGAACACAATTTGGCTATTGTATTTTTGGTCATCATCATAATAGGCACGCCTTTACATAATGCTAAGTTGACATCATTAACACAAAACGTTAACAGTTAGAAACTAGCTTCTTCAGTGATGCTACAAAATTTTAGTAGTTTTAGTTAAATTTGTCCCTACAAAATTCTTTACCCTCGGACTTCTGGAGCGTCCCAAAGAATTCTCGACAGAGTTTTTCAGCTCAGCCTACTTTAATTTCCGTTGCAGTTCTAACATGATTACAAAATAACGAAATCTCCAGCTTCATTTTGGATTTACTTTCCCCTCTTATCGCCACCCACCCTTTTTGGCCTTTCCCCCACTCAGTAAAAGGTTAAAAAGAAAATGCCCGTTTTATTTTGGTCAGACTTTCCGAAATTTTCCCGTTTCTTTAGCCTTAGCCAGCTAAAGTAGACCCAGTTTCAAGCTCCAAATCCCTCAGCTACTGAAACATCACTCACCTATCCTCACTCAAAAGCTTCGTAGCAACTGTGGCATACGTACTTTTCTGGCTCCTCTGTTAGGTAGGCTAGACGTAAAGGAACTATTTTCACCGCCTGGAAATGTGGACAGGCTTAGCGTGGAGCAAGGTGATACCGGGCCGTTTTCAACCACCTTTGAACCGGGCGATCCCTGTAGGGATAATGAATCCAGTCGCATCGGGTAATGGCGGTTCGACGGGACTGGAGTACCCTGACTAGAATCGCCACTGTCTCCGCCCGGCTCTACGGAATTTTGATGACGACGAGGTTTAACAGGAGGTTTCACTTTGTTGCCTGAAAGAATGAGACACATTCAAAAATACAAGGCAGGACACCTGGAAACATTAGCACTACATCAACAGATCAGCAAAGCCCACGGCAGTTAAGTGTTTTTTAACGAAGACGCCTTCAGTCTTTACTTTCAAGAACTAACATCTACATTAATCGAAGCAAAATAAAGCTCTGAAGTAAACACCGCCTGCCATGTTGTATTAAAAAATTACCTTTTCCGAATAGTCCACCCGGGCTCACTGAAGATGCGCGCACGTCACCGTCACCAATGGCAACTTCCAGTTCCTGTAGCATTGGTCCAATCAGAGCTCGATGCTCCTCACTACAAACAAAGAATCAAGAAACATGCGCCGACCCGCCGAGCGGGTGATCCCTGTCTCTGTAAACCTTCTAAATACTAGCAAAAGAAACACAACTACGAAATCTCGTTTTTGACACAAATAACTATCAAGCTCGGAGTTTTATACACAGCATCGCTCACCGCTACGTTAAACTTACTACTGCTTTCTGGCCAAACTATTTTTCTGGTACGTAACCCCAGTCAGCTCTTCCAAGAGTTGGACTGACATTGCGATAGTTTTGGCAATGATCTAAACGTTGCTCTGCATGGCTGACATCCAAGAGAGAACTGGTTCCGCCGCCACGGTTACGCGGAGACAAGGCAGGCTTCTCCCTGGTTTTGTTAGCAGCATGTTCTAAAACTCCAACATCGACATCAACGAAAATATGGATTTCATTCAACAAACAAATACACAATATGTACATCAGCAATCAAAGATTCTACTAAGAAAAGAAAGCTTGAAAGTATGAAAAAAGCTTGAACGTTTCTAACATAATTACGTAGTAAATGAAAAGTAAAAATGTAAAAGTAAAAATGTAAAAGTAAATGTCAGTTTCCAGAAACTTTCTAAATCCGAACTCCTGTAGAGAAATAACAAGACAACGGACCCAAATACAATTTAGCAATTTTTTGGGACGTACGTAAGGGCTATCCAGATCACTAAACGCAATGATCATTGACGTAGTACTGCTGGCTTTTTCCTAGGCAAAAAATTTCTGGGGGGGGGGGGGGGAGTCGCGGGGGGTCCCCCCCCCCACAGATCGGGGGAGGGGGGGGCTCGATTTCTGGGGAGGAAGAAAATTTTTAGAAAAATGTCTAAAAATAGCTATTTTTTGCTGCTGAGCTAAAAAATTCACTATTTTTAACTTAAATTTAAGCTTACAATAACTAAAAAATGCTTAAAAATGGAAAATCGGCGAAGCCGGAAAAAATTTTCAAAATTTGCCCTAAAACCTATTTTTCCGGGCACTTTAGTGTAGGGGGGTTCTGGGGGGGGGAAGGCCCGAATCCTGGGGGGGGGGGGCGATTCTGGGGGGGGCCAGCCAAGTCTGGGGGGGGAACGGATTTCTGGGGAGCCCCCCCACCCTCCCCCCTGTAGGAAAAAAGTCAGTACTGTGTGGTGCCTGTACGGCTAATAAGCAACCGCAGCATGCTGGTGGGCTTGCTTTGTAAGTTTTTTAAGTAAGCTGTAAGTTATTGCTGAAGTACGCTGTAACTTGATAATTATTGCACATGTAGCAAAGGGAAGAAAACCTCTGCTGTGTTAGCTTGCGCACTTTCTAGATTTTGTGCTACATGTGTTATAGTTATCCTAAACACAGCACACAGACATAACCTTTGATTATGTCGCCGATTTGGGACCACGCCTGTCTACCACCTGCATCAGCTGTGGAATCTACTGATGTTTTATCCACATTCTGAGCTGACAGCAGATCCATAAGTAGTCATCCCGTCAGAATCTCGAATTGTGAGATCAATTCTGAACAGAAACATGACACGGTGAACATGACACGGTGATGGAAGTTAAATCCATTTGGGAGAAACGCTAAGCAAATATCACTAGGGTGGGGTGTGGGGCGAAGCCTTAAAATAAAAGAATACATAAATGACACATTGAACATTGAGGTATACTGGCATTTTTTTAGATGAGCGGTGGGCTCTCCCACTTTTCGGCAAGCCCCCACCCACTTTCTTGGGGGGTCGCCCAAAAGTGTCAAAAATTAGGTTTTTGAGGTCAATTTTTCAAAAATTTTCTCAATTTTTAGCCTAATTTATGGACTTATAATCTCATTTTTAGCTTAAAACAAAGCGATTTTTTGCGTCTACCTTAAAAATGCTAATACTCGCTAAAAAATTTTACCTTTGGCTCGTTTTTTCCCCACTTTTCGGAAGCCCCCACCCAATTTCCTCCCTAGGAGGGAGACAAATATAACCCATTCAAAACCCTAAAAAATGCCAGGTATGCCAGGTAAAATGCCAGGTTAGATCTTTGACATGCACGTTTCCATATCCTTTTTCCTAACAAAGCCTCCATTTTTTACAAAATGTATATATACCTAAACATTTTTCACCTTTTCGCCAGAAACATGGACTTGAAAATAAAATTTTAATAGGTACGTATAGTACAATTTCGTTAAGTTGTTCCGTGTTTTATAAATTTAAATTATTTCCATTCATTAGTCAAAGTATAATATGCAGTATATATTATATATACTTGTCTTCTCATTCTAGTCAGAAAAATTCTTTATGTCTTCTCATTCTAATGTTGTT